>JBAJHX010000124.1:0-16360 GCA_037176925.1 Amniataba percoides | reverse complement strand
ATGGAGCTAGTTCAAGCGAGGCTTTCTCCAGTCAGCCTGGCTTTCTTTAGCCACGTTGGTGGAATACCCCCCAGGATCATGATCACAATAACACAGACATTTATTTTAGGTCTGTACCTCAGAGGCTGACACTGCGTAATATCTGTCAACAGAAATAAAGCACAAGTTGAAAATTGAAGATGCACAGAGAAATATGTCAATGGTGCGTCGTATCTGACAGAGTAAAGCTATCAGAGACCAGCATGAGCTTACAGATAGTATCATGCTGAAAGGCAAAACAAAAACCCCAACAAGCAGGTCAGCCACAGCCAGAGAGAGAATGAGGTAGTTTGTAGGAGTGTGGAGCTGATTGAAGTAAATGATGGAGATTATTACAAGAAGATTTCCACACATTATCAGAACTGATAAACAGCCGATAGATATACATAATAAATAAGAAGTAATGACTGTGCCTGTGCCTGATAATTTTTCTGATTCATTACAGTGATGTTGCTCTTCAAAAACATCATCTGAGCTGTTGACAAAAAATTTAGGTTCCATACAGTAATGGTCATTAATATGTAAGATTTGCAATAAAAAAATACATGCCTCAAATAAAAAAAAATGTTTATAGTTTTCTATACAGAGGTGCACACCATGACTATCAATCCTGGTTTGTACATCTGTACTTGCACTCTGTGTGTGTGCTCTGAGAAG
The DNA here is from genome assembly GCA_037176925.1 of Amniataba percoides. Taxonomy (NCBI): domain Eukaryota; kingdom Metazoa; phylum Chordata; class Actinopteri; order Centrarchiformes; family Terapontidae; genus Amniataba; species Amniataba percoides. Next base: position 15,664 of record JBAJHX010000124.1, on the reverse strand, counting down.
CAATATTTATATTTCAGATGGGCTCATTGACATATTAAGTTCAAGGGAGTGGCTTTTAATATACGTCATTATGATGTAACTTAACACTCTCACTGCATATTGCATATCTATGTATTGCATATTCACTGTATATATATATATATATAACAAAAAACTCTTCAAAACAGAACCAAACATTTTTTCAGTAGGACTCAGTAATGAGTAGCTCCACCATTGTTGTTAATCACTTAAAAAGTTTGTTTGGGCATGCTTGATGCAAGTGTTTCCAGGAAGCTAGTAAGATCATTGCTCCAAGTGGTGAAGATGGCTTCAGGAAGGGCATCAACTGTCTGGAACTGATGGCCATTTTTATAAACTTCCATTCCCAAATATTCTTTATGGGATTTAAATCAGGTGAACAATCAGGATGGTCAAAGAGTGATGTTATTCTCCCTGAAGAAGTCCTTCTCAAGCGAGCATTGCGAACTGCAGCGTTATCCTGTTGAAAAACCCAGCTGTTACCACACAGACGAGGGCAACATCTGCATGTAACCAGCCGCCGTTTGACCACCCTGCACCACCTGAAGCTCCAGTGTTCCTCTGAATGAAAAAGCACCCCAGATCATGATAGATCCCCCTCCACTGTGCCGGGTAGAAAACATCTCAGGTGGGATCTCCTTGTCATGCCAGTAACGTTGGAAGCCATCTGGACCGTCAAGGTTACATTTTTTCTCATCAGAGAATAAAGCTTTTTTCCACCTTTCAATGTCCCATGTTTGATGCTCCCTGGCAAAGTCTAAATGGGCAGTTTTGTGGTGTTGAAGGAGACGAGTTGTTTGAATTTGTTTTTTGTTTTTGAAACCTTTTTCCCACAGATGCCGTCTGATGGTTATTGTGCTGCAGTCGGCACCAGCAAGGGCCTTAATTTGGGTCGAGGACCGCCCTGTGTGTTGACGTCCAACCTCAGTAGCAATGGCACGCTGTGAAAGATATATATATATATATATATATATATATATATATATATACACTGCTCTAAACATTTTGATAACGAACTGGGGGGTGAATTTGCGGCCCACATGGCCCACCTTCGCCTGCGTGCTGCAACCTGATGCTTGCTTTTTCCTTGTATCCCGGGAGGGTCCAATTCAGTCTCGTCAAGTCCTTGGCCACTACTGTGGTCAATACTCATGGGCTGTTTTTCCTTGTTCAGTGGGTGCGACTGGGTTCTGGCACTGGGGAAGAACTTTGTGTCTCTGTCGTCTGATCCACACAGGAATCACATCACTTGCATACAGCTTCAGCTGATCATGGTGCATAACTCTCCTTTCACGTGGAGTCATGATCTCATATAGCACAGGCCCACAGCTGGCTGTAATTATATATGGGCCTTTCCAGGGAGGTTGTAGCTTGGGGCTGAAAACTTTCTTTTTTGTGCTGTTTCTTACATAGACTAGATCTCCCACATTGCTATGCTGTTGAGCTCTTATGTCATGCAGCCTCTTCTGTCTGTGTTGAGCTGCTGTGAGGTGCTGCCGAGCCATCTTGTGGGCCTCATTAAGACTCCTTTCCAGTTCCTGTACATGCTCAAGGGGTTCCTTCCCATCTTGCATCTGCTTTGCCATCCCCAGCCAAATGTCCTGAGGCTGATGGACCTCTCTTCCCAGCATGAGCATATTGGATGTGAATCCAGTACTCAAATTCTTTGCACTGCAATATGCTGCTGCTGGTAGGGGTAAGTGTTCATGCCATTTCCTTTGGTTTTGATCTACATAGCAACAGATCATCTGGAGGAGAGTACGATTAAATCGCTCCACCTGTCCATTTGAAGCAGGATGATATGGTGTGGTTGTGGTCTTGGAGATCTGGAAGAGTTGGCAGATGTTTTTAAACAGCTCACTCTCAAAGTTGCGTCCCTGGTCTGTGTGTAGCTCCAGGGGGGCTCCAAAACGAGCAATGAAGTGATTGACTAGAGTTTTAGCTGTTGTCTCAGCTCTTTGATCTGGGATTGGGAGTGCCTCTACCCACCTAGTAAACTGATCCATGATGACCAGGATATACTTGTTCCTAGAGGATGAGATGGGGAATGGGCCCAATGCATCAAGATGCATCCAGTCCATAGGTGCTCCAGCCTGGTAGGTCTGCAGCCTGGCTCTTTAAGCGGGACTGCTTGATTTTTGGGCTTTGCATTGGGGGCACTTTTGGATGTCCTTGCTTAGATCACCACCCATGCCGTACCGATGGTGATCTTGCCAGAGACGTTGCAGAGTCCTTGTCTCTCCTAGAGGACCGGACTGTGGAGGGTTGTGAGAAGCCTTTATGACCTCAGTTTGCAGTGAGGTGGGACCAGTAACACCAAGGATGGATTACCTCTGTCAGAATTCTTCCAGCAGAAATATAGGACACCCTGGTGAAGATCAACTTGGGGCCAACAGAGCCAGTACTTCCTCACTGCTGGGCTTTCCATTGTTACCTGCTCTCTGGTAGGAAGAACTCCTGACTCTTTCCAGCGGTATAGGATGGAAATCACTGGGTCATCCTTTTGTACAGATGACAACTGCTGGCAGGTCAGAGGTTGCAGCCAATTTACTGTGGGGACCTGGCGGGCAGCTTTGATTGCTGCTGCTGCTCAGGGATGTTCTCAGACTCCCTTGTGGTGATCTGCTGGATGGCTAGAGGCACCACATCACGTCTTCAAATCGTAACCATTGGTCATGCAATCTTTGGCAGTGGGAACATCCTTGGCAGGGCAGCTCTGTTGCCTCCTTACCCACTTGATAATAGTCGCAATCAGTTGGATCCTCTGTGTTGCACATAGAGAATGCGTCTGTGTTGGCACAACAGGCCATCTGGGTGCTTGAAGCAAAAGAGCCAAGTCAGGCTGTTGTGGTCTGTTCGCAGGAGGAACTTCCTGCCAAGGAGAAGGTGGCAGAATTGCCTTGTGAATTTCACAACGGCCAACAGCTCCCATCTGGTCACACAGTATCTCTGCTGTGCAGGGGTAAAATGAATGTTGGCATATGAGATAACTTTCTCCTCACCCCACTGGAACTGGGACAGTACTGCACCAATACTGTGGTTAGAGGCATTGGTGTCGAGGATGTAATTGCCAGTGGGTGCTGGATAAGCCAGAACTGGGGCAGTAGTTAGTCTTTCTTTGAGCTGCAGGAAGGCGTTCTGCTGTGGTTCACCCCACTGGAACTCTGCTGTCTTCTTAAAGAGATCAGTCAGGGGGCCAGCAAGCTCGGCAAATGCAGCGACAAAGCGGCGGTAGTTGTTGCACAGTCCTAGGAAAGCTTGCAGTTGTTGAATATTCTTTGGGAACTGCCACTCCTCCATATCTTTGACCAGCGTTGGGTTGGGGCTTATTCCAGTTCCACTGACCACATGCCCTAGGAAAAGGACCTTGTCTCTCAACAACTGACACTTGGGTTTGAGCTCCAACCCATAGCTATGGAGGTGCTCAAAGACTAGACGTAGATGGCAACACTTCCTGATGAGGCAGTCTCAGTTATGTCAAGAGGCTGTAGAACGGCTGGGAGACCAGGTTTTGGGTTTTCGACTTTTCCCCATACGAGGCACTCACTTTCAGGTGGTAGGGTGATGTTGTCTTCCTGGAGCACACGTGCCACAGAGTAGTCTTCCCCATTCCCTTCGATGACCCAGGAGGACATGGGCTTGTTGCCCACAAATACTTTGCGACCAGCAAGGACAGTCTTGTCAGCAGCTTGCATAGCATCAAGGCCCAGGAGGAAAGACTCATGAATGTGGCCAACAAATACTATCCAGTTGAACTTATGGCTGCCAATTACCAGTTCCACCTCTAATTTTCCCATGGCAGATTTTTTGCTTCCAACTCCAGCATTTCGAAAGGAGGTCTCAGTGAGGGGGTTCTGTGTTTCAATTGGGAGCCTGTTATACACCTCTTCAGATATCACTGTGGCTTCAGCACCGGTGTCGACAACTGCTTTAATAGGCAGACAATTTACTTGTGGCGGCCAGTGGAAGCAAAAAGTGAGAGCCTTCAAATTTGTTAATGTGCCGGACAATGCCTCCTTGGGAATTTCACCCATGGAATTATTGACTTTAATCCTATAATTTATTAGAGCACACAGATTCTACTCCACTCAGGCAGGAGACGTAGTTCAAGAATTAAAATAAATTTTATTAACAGATTTGGCTAAAAGATATAATAAAAGGACAATACAATCATACAAGGCCCCTCCCTTGTATGATTGTGAATTAATGCTGGGGCCTGTCGTGGGACAAGAGCTGTGACAAGGATAAGGAGGCCCACCCAAATAAACACTACCAAAACTAAAGCAATTCACCCAGACACGTGACCAACACAACCTACAGTGAAGAAACCTATGTCCTCAGAAGACACTGCACACACAAAAGGAAAAAAAGGAGGGGGACACCGTCACCCAGGTCACCAGCACCGCCACCACCGGCCCCCAGCAACTAAAAAGGGAGATAAAAAAATTAATAGATCACACTACCATATCAAAGCCCAAAACACAAATTATGAAAATTACCAAAGGCAAATCAAATAATGCAAAAAGAAAAACAAAAGGCAAAACAAATCCAGTTAACTCATAACACACAAAAAAAGTAAATAAACCCACTCACCCCCAAATTAATAACTCAAAACAGAACTAGTCAGCAAATAAATATAACTAGTGTATATACCAGTGTAATTCCACGCTTCACAAACACACACATACACACACACACACACACACACTAAAACACTCGAAGTTGTTCCAGCTTGCACCTGACAGGGCAGCGTTACAGCGTGGAAACTTGCGTCTTACAAACGTCTGACAGCGTGGGCTGAAGGATAAATTATCCTACTTCAGATTTGTGCACTAGATTGAAGTGAGGATAGAAAAAGAGCACAAAGAGATTGAAATTGTGGAAGTTGTAATAATGGCTGTCAGTGCAAGGCTTCACCTGAGAGACATGACCAAGAGTGGGCTGACCCTCACATCTTACACAAGATGGTGATAGAGGTCAGCTTTACTGACCTCTATCACCGTCTTATCCAAGAGCCTAAAGAGGCTGAACTGTCAAGTGACTCAGTGAAATCCCTCACCTCAGTGATTTGGGTATAAGATAACAAATTGTATCCTCAGTGTCAGAATATAGCACTTGAGGGACATCAGTAGTTAAGATAATAAGTCAGAATCGCTTAGAATTATTAAAATCACTGTGAAATATTTTCCCAGAAATGATCCATCTCAAAGATGTTTGAAACCAGTTGTAAAAAAAGCACAAACAAATAAGGTATTGTTTAACTCTTTAATATAATTAAAAAGTGAATGTCCATTACTCCATTAACATGTATGGATATTTTCAGGAATATGTACTTAAGAGGGTGCAATGATAGATAGATAGATAGATAGATAGATAAGGCTACAACAGAAGTCAGAATTGTTCATCATTTGTTCTGCCTTAGTTTTTGATTTAGAGCATCTTCAAGATGGTCAGTCTACATTAATACATTTACATAGTACGAGACAAGAACCAGACATGTTTTTACTTTGGAATATGTATACAGTGTACTCTGGATGCTGTACCAATGCCATCTGAGATAGCTGTTTTAGATATTAATGTAAATGCAAAAGTGTTATTTAGCACTTAAATCTGCTGTATTTTAACACGATGGTCAAAGAAAGTAGATATTATTCATGCACACAACAATTCAGAGTCACGGTGAGAGAGGAGGAGAACAATCTACTGAGATGGGAAAGTAAGTGGTTCTTACGGAACTAACATTTGCCCAAGGAACACCAAGTACAAGGACAACAATACAGAGACTTACTGCTGCATTCATAAGAGATATAGTACCTGCATATTTTAAATGACCAAATATGAGATAAATTAATCTACATTAACATTGACCTACATTAACCTACATTTATTCAGAGCTTTAACATTCACACCAAGATTGCATACTGTTTAAGAGGCTATATATGTGCTCTGACTTGTAGATACAGCATGCATAGTACGGTGACAATTTCTATTGAACTAAATAACATGTAACAGACAAAAAATGCATCTCTTCAGTGGCCAACCCCATCACTAGTGATATGACAGGACTTAAGACAATAAGTCAGAAGAGCTTAGAATTAGTGAAATCACCTTGAAATATTTTCCCAAAAATTATCATTCTGAAAGATGTTCGAAACCATCTGTAAAAGAAAGCATAAACAAATGGATTGAGCATTGAATTTGACCATCCAAGCCACTTAAATGTTGCAATCAAAGGATCTGGTATTGTGTAATTAATCAAAGGGTTAAGGGTCATACAAAGACAGAAAGGAGTCCAACACATGAGAAAAATTCCTATTACAATAGCCAGAGTTTTTGTGGCCTTTCTCTCCATCTTGCTCACGGTTGCTTTGGACTTTGTGCTCTTGCAGGTTTTGTTCTGGATGCTGCGTGCCTGTTTCTGTGCCACTATGAAGATCTTTATATATATGCTGAGCATTATAATAGTTGGGAGGTAAAACACAAAAAAACTTGCCATAACTGCAAGTCTTGAATTTTGAAATAAAACACACTCCCTGAAAAATTGATCTTGTTTCAATCCCTGAATTGTGACACCAATTCCAAAGAGAGCAGAAGCTGTCCAGCTCACCAGGATCATGATCACAATAACACGGACATTTATTTCAGTTCTGTACCTCAGAGGCTGACACACTGCGTAATATCTGTCAACAGAAATAAAACACAGGTTGAAAATTGAAGATGTACTCAGAAATGTGTCAATGGTACGTCGTATCTGACAGAGTAAATCTATCAGTAACAAACATGAGCTTACAGATAGTATCATGCTAAAAGGCAAAACAAAAACTCCAACAAGCAGGTCAGCCACAGCCAGAGAGAGAATGAGGTAGTTTGTAGGAGTGTGGAGCTGTTTGAAGTAAATGATGGAGATTATTACAAGAAGATTTCCACACATTATCAGAACTGACAGAGAGCCAACACATATACATAATAAATATGAAGTAATGACTGCTCCTGTGCCTGATAAATTTTCTGTTTCATTACAGTGATGTTGCTCTTCAAAAACATCATCCGAGCTGTTGACAAAGAATTTAGGTTCCATGCATTAATCATCATTAATGGGTAAGATTTGCAATAAAATATACATGCCTTAAATAAGAAAACAGTTTACAGATTTCTATAGAGAGTTGCACATCATGACAATTAATCCTGGTTTGTACATCTGTACTTGCACTCTGTGTGCATGCTCTGAGAAGCAATACTTATATTTCTTCAGCTGGACTCATTAACATATTAAGTTCAAGGGAGTGGCTTTTAATACATGCCATCATGGAGAAGAAGCATTAAACTCTCACTGTATATATCATATAATATATTTTACACATATATGTGTAAGCCACCATTAATGAAAAAGATGAAATACTTTTTGTGGTAATTTACACGACAAAGAAACACAAGAAAAATTAAGTAACAGTTGTGCCAGATACATTTTCTGATTCATTACATTATAGTGATGTTGCTCTTTAACAGCGTCATCAAATCTGTTAACAAAGAATTTAGTTTCTGTACTTCAATGATTACTTATGGTTAAGATTGGGATAAAACACATGCCTTAAGTGCCCTGCGACTGACTGGCGACCAGGCCAGGGTGTACCCCGCCTCTTACCCTAAGATAGCTGGGATAGGCTCCAGCACCCCCGTGACCCTGAGTGCAGGATAACAGCAGGTTGGAAAATGGATGGATGGACATGCCTTAAGTAAAAACAATATAACACAACAGTATACAGTTTTATCAAGAAAGTTTAGTCTGTGTCTTCGTCTTCCTCTGCTTTGTCCGGGGCCAAGTCGTGGATACTTCCCTCACCCCAGACACTTCCTCCAGCTCTACTGGGGTGATTCCAAGGCATTCCCAGGCCAGCCAAGAGACACAGTCTCTCCAGAGTGTCCTGGCATGTCCTCCCGGCAGGACATGCCTGGAACACCTCCCTAGGAATGCGTCCAGGAGAAATCCAGGGAGTGCCCAGCCACCCTGTGGAGGAAATTGATTTTTGGCCGTTTGTATCCACAATCTTGTCCTTTCAGTTATTACCCAAAGTTCATGACCATAGGTGCGAGTGGAAGTATAGATTTACTGGTAAATTGAGAGCATTGTTCCTCCTGAATCTGAGGTTCAACTATCGGCCAAATTCTCCTCTCCAGTACCCTGGTGCAGACTTTCCTGCGGAGGCTGAGAAGTGTGATCTCCCTGTTGTTGGAACACACTCTCCAGTCCCCCTTCTTAGAAAAGCAGGACCACCACCCCGGTTTGCCATTCCAGAGGTAATGTCCCTGACCTCCACGTGATGCTGCAGAGGCATGTCAGCCAAGACAGCCCCACAACATCCAGAGGCTTGAGCTACTCAAGATGGATCTCATCCACCCCAGGCCACCAAGGAGCTTGCAAATAACTGATGTCAGTGACTGGGGCTTGGGTGATGGAAGAGTGCACCTCAGAGTCCCCGGCCTCCACTTTCTCAGTGGAAGGCATGTTGGTGGGATTGAGAAGATTCTCAAATTATTCTTTCCACTGTAGGACAATGTCGCCAGTTGAGGTCAACAGGCTCCCACCTGCAATGTAAACAGTGTTGGCAAAGTACTGCTTCCCCCCTTCTGAGATGCCGGACAGTTTGCCAGAATTTCTTTGAGACTACCGATAGTCCTCCTCCATGGCCTCACTAAACTCCTCCAAAACCTGAGTTTTTGCCTCCAGGACAGTCCAGGCTGCGGCTTTCTTGGCCTGCTGGTACCCGTCAACTACGTCAGGAGTCCCACAGGCAAACATGGCCCAATAGGACTCCTTTTTCAGCCTGACGGCATCCATTACTTCCAGTGTCCACCACCGGGTTTAGGGGTTGCCGAAACGACAAGCACCGGACACCTTGCGTCCATAACTTCGAGCTGCCGCATCGACAATGGAGGAAGAGAACATGGTCCACTTGGACTCAATGACTCCAGCCTCCCTTGGAATCTGGGAGAAGCTCTCCTGCAGGTGGGAGTTGAAGACCTCCCTGACAGAGGGCTCAGCCAGATGTTCACAACAGACCCTCACAATACGTTTGGCTCTGCCAGATCTGTCCAACTTCCTCCTCCGCCAGCAGATCCAACTCATCACCAGGTGGTCATCGGTTGACAGCTCAGCCCCTCTCTTTACCCAAGTGTCCAAGACATGCAGCCAGAGATCAGATGAAACGACAACAAAGTCGATCATCGACCTCCAGCCTAGGGTGTCCTGGTGCCACAGGACTTATGGACACCCTTATGCTCAAACATGGTGTTCGTTGTGGACAAACTGTGACTAGCACAGAACTCCAATAACAAAAAATCACTCGGGTTCAGATCAGGGAGGTCGTTCCTCCCAATCACGCCCCACCAGGTATCACTGTCATTGCCCACGTGAGCGTTGAAGTTCCCTAGTAGAACAATGGAGTCCCCAGTTGGAGTACTATCAAGTACATCTCCCAGGGACTCCAAGAAGGCCGAGTACTCTGTACTGCTGTTCAGCCCGTAGGCAACAACAGCAAGAGACCTATCTCCGGCATAGTGAAGTGACCCTCTCATTCACCGGTGTGAACTCCAACACATGGCGGCTGAGCTGGGGAGCTATGAGCAAGCCCATACCAGCTCGCTGCCGCTCACCCTGGGCAACTCCAGAGTAGTGGAGCGTCCAGCCCCTCTCAAGGAGCTGGCTTCCAGAGCCCAAACTACGCGTGGAGGTGAGCCAGACTATCTCTAGACGGTATCTCTCAACCTCTCACACAAGTTCAGGCTCCTTACCCCCCAGCAAGGTGACATTCCATGTCCCTATTGCCAGAGGTTTGGTTCAGGGTTTGGTTTGTTGAGGCCCCCCACCACGACTGCTACCCAAACCACATTGCACTGGCCCCTCATGGACCTTCCCATGGGTGGCAAGCCTACTGGACGGTGGGCCCACGTCACCGTTTTGGGCACACAAACCCCTCCAACATGGTAAGGGGGCAGTTCAATGAGGAGTGCTGCATCTCTTCCCAAGATAAATGATCCCCAAAAATTAGAGAAAACACAGAGTGCTAGTTATTTAAATTACTGCAGTGATCAACTCGGTAACACCACACACACAAAATCTGTATCAGTGCATTCACTCTCTGGCGCTCTCTGTCATTAGGCAGAGTGATGTCATCGAGATTTAGCTACTCATGATATAACTTCCTCAGATTCTGACTCTGTTTCATTCTGACATTCATAGTGTTCAAGACGTTTTTGTTGAACTTTTATAAATAAATACTTGCTCATTAAATATAACTGTATTCAGTCTGGCTATCACAGTTTGTTTACGGTCTGATGACATCATGTAAATGATAAGAAGAGAAGAGGTGTTAATGACTGTTGAGTTCTTGGTCTCTGTGCTGCTTTGTCCCCAAAAGAATAAGGAAACCATCTAATTGTCTAGAGTATTTTCATTGCAAATCTGATGCAACACAATATGAACAATATGATCTGCAGCATATTCCAAGATAACTTTCCTGCCTAGCTTTTCTGCTTGTGAAAAAAACCTGGTGAGGGCCATAAGGGCGTTCGAAAGACCAAAGCATAGTAGTACACCTCCATATTTTTAATAATATCAAGACACTGTGAGAAGTTTATTATTTCTGCCAGTTGCAGAACTAGTGCTAGGACAGTAAAACGTCAGAAGAGGGCGATCTGAGCTTAATTCTGAAAGCACTTCACTTTCACGCCATACGGCAAAGTTCACAGGTCAGAGACAGAGCTGAACAGAACTTCAAAGAAATGAACATCACTGACCATTGTTTTAACCCTCATATAAATAAATGCATTGCTCCACTTTGTTTTTTTGTTCATGTGTTTTCCACAAAATATTTTTCCGAGCCAGCCAGGGAGAAGCAATGAGATATTTTATAAAGAGTTGAGCCTTCATCAACCTTCACTGACATGGACAACAACCAGCTCCTGTGTGACTCTGGCCCTTTGGTTGATGAGGTTAGTCAAATCCTCACTGCCCTACTAACAAGGATTGTGAGACAAAAGGTGTGTGTGCTTTGAGTCAGACAAGCAGTAATCCTCAGACCAACCTGCTCCAAAAAATGAGGACTTACATATAACATCCATTTTGCCATCCAATCCTTCCCATAAGATCACAGATTCCCCATTCAACAACTTTCCAGAGTCAACTGAAACACTTCCTGAGGTGACACTGTAAAGGACATTTAAATTTGTAGGCAAATTAGAAAAATGGGCTGAAGGATAAATTATCCTACTTCAGCTTTGTGCACTAGATTGAAGTGGGGATAGAAAAAGAGCACAACGAGACTGAAATTGTGGAAGTTGCAATTATGGCTGTCAGTGCAAGGCTTCACCTGAGAGACATGACCAAGAGTGGGCTGACCCTCACATCTTACACAAGATAGACAGCTCCACTGATCTCCATCACCATCTTATCCAAGAGCCTAAAGAGGCTGGACTGTCAAGTGACTCAGTGAAATCCCTCACCTCAGTGATTTGGGTATAAGATAAAAAATTGTGTCCTCAGTGTCAAAATATAGCACTTGCGGGACATCAGTAGTTATGATAATAAGTGAGAATAACTTAGAATTAGTAAAATCACCTTGAAATATTTCCCCAGAAATGATCAATTTGAAAGATGTTTCAAACCAGTTGTAAAAAAATGCACAAACAAATAAGGTGTTGTTTAACTCTTTAATATAATCAAACAGTGAAATTCCATGACTTCATTACGATGGTTATGTGTGGATATTTTCAGGAATATGTACTTAAGAGGGTACAATGATAATAGATTACACTACACCAGAAGTATTGTTCATCATTTGTTCTGCCTTAGTTTGCATTTAGAGCATCTTCAAGATGGCCAATCTACATTTACATAGTAGGAGACAAGAACCAGATATGTTTTTACTTTGGAATATGTATACAGTGTACTCTGCATAATATTGTGGATGCTGTGCCACTGCCAGCTGAAATAGCTTTTTCAGATATTACTGTAAATACAAAAGTCTTATTTAGCACTTAAATCTGCTGTATTTTAACTATGAAGGTCAAAGAAAGTAAATATTATTCATGCACACAATTCAGAATGAAGGTGAGAGAGGAGGAGAGCAATCTACTGAGATGGGAAAGTAAGAGGTCATTAGGGAACTAACATTTGCCCAAAGAACACCAAGTACAAGGACAACAATACAGAGACATACTGCTGCATTCAACAGAGATATAGTGTCTTCATATTTCAAATGACCAAATATGAGATAAATTAGACCTACATTTTTTCACAGCTTTACATTCACACTAAGATGACATACTATTTAAGAGGTTATATATGTGCTCTGACTCTCTGACTCTGAAACAGCATGCATCGTACAGTGACCATTTTTGTTTAACTAAATAACATGTAACAGACAAAAAAGGATATCTTCAGTGCCAAACCCCATCACTCGTGATATGACAGGACTTAAGACAATAAGTCAGAAGAGCTTAGAATTAGTAAAATTCCCTTGAAATATTTTCCCAGAAATGATCATTCTGAAAGATGTTCGAAACCAGCTGTAAAAGAAAGCATAAACAAATGGATTGAGCATTGAATTTGACCATCCAAGCCACTTAAATGTTGCAATTAAAGGATCTGGTATTGTGTAATTACTCAAAGGGTTAAAGGTGAGACAAAGAAAGAAAGGCGTCCAACACATGAGAAAAAATCCTATTATAATAGCCAGAGTTTTTGTGGCCTTTATCTCCATCTTACTGACAGTTGCTTTGGACTTTGTGCTCTTACAGGTTACATGTTGAATGATGCGTGCCTGTTTCTGTGCCACTATGAAGACTTTTACATATATGCTGAACATTATAATAGCTGGGAGGTAAAACAGAAGAACAGTTAACATAATTGCCAGTCTTGAATTTTGAAATAAAACACACTCCCTGAAAAATTGTTCTTGTTTCAATCCCTGAATCGTGACACCAATTCCAATTAGAGCAGAAACTGTCCAGCTCACCAGGATCATGATCACAATAACACGGACATTTATTTCAGTTCTGTACCTCAGAGGCTGACACACTGCGTAATATCTGTCAACAGAAATAAAACACAGGTTGAAAATTGAAGATGCACAGAGAAATATGTCAACGGTGCGTCGTATCTGACAGAGTAAATCTATCAGAGACCAACATGAGCTTACAGAGAGTATCATGCTGAAAGGCAAAACAAAAACCCCAACAAGCAGATCAGCCACAGCCAGAGAGAGGATGAGGTAGTTTGTAGGAGTGTGCAGCTGTTTGAAGTAAATGATGGAGATTATTACAAGAAGATTTCCACACATTATCAGAACTGATAAACAGCCAACAGATATACATATTAAATATGAAGTAATGACTGCTCCTGTGCCTGATAAATTATCTGATTGGAAGGCATGTCAGTGGGATTGAGAAGATCCTCAAAGTATTCTTTCACCTTCCCCAGTTGAGGTCAACAGCCTCCCACCCACAATGTGGGGCCAACCGATTGTCCTCCTCCATGGCCTCACCAAACTCTAGCTTGCTTGGCCTGCCGGTACCTGTCAACATCACGAGTCCCACAGGCCAACATGGCCCAATAGGACTCCTTCTTCTGCCAGACAGCATCCCTTACTTCCAGTGTCCAACACCGAGTTCGGGGATTGTCGTCACAATAGGCACCGGAGACCTTGCTTCCCCAACTTTGAGCCACCACGTTAACAATGGAGGAAAAGAACATGGTCTACTTGGGCTCAATGTCCAGATGTTCCCGATAGACCCTCACAATATGTTTGGGTCTGCCAGGTCTGTCAAACTTCCTCCTCCGCCAGCGGATGCAACTCACCACCAGGTGGTAATTGGTTGAAAGCTCAGCCCCTCTCTTCACCCAAGTGTCCAAGACATAAGGCCGGAGATCAGATGAAATGACAGCAAAGTCAATCATTGACCTCCGTGTCCTGGTGCCACATGCACTGATGGACACCCTTATGCTCGACATGGTGTTTGTTATGGACAAACTGTGACTAGCACAGAAGTCCAAGAACAGAACACTCGGGTTCAGATCAGGGAGGCCATTCATCCTGATCATGCCCCTTTAGGTATCACTGTCATTGCCCACATGACTGCTGGAGTCCCCCAGTAGAACAATGGAGTTCCCAGTCGGAGCACTATCAAGTACCCCTCCCAGGGGTTGCACAAACAACAACAAGAGACCTATCCCCAACCTGAAGCCGCAAGGAAGCGACCCTATAATTCACCGGGGTGAACTCAAACACATGGCGGCTGAGATGGGGAGCTACAAGAAAGCCCACACCAGCTTGCCGCCGCTCACCCTGGGCAACTCCAGAGTAGTGAAGGGTCCTTCCCCTCTCAAGGAGCTGGGTTCCCGAGCCCAAGCTATGCATGGAGGTGAGCCCGACTATCTCTAGGCGGAACCTCTCAACTTGCCACACAAGCTCAGGCTCCTCCCCCCACAGCGAAGTGACATTCAATGTCCCTATTGCCAGAGTTTTGGTCCAGGGTTTCCTAATGCCAATCTGGGCAACGTAACGGTCCTTGATGTTTTCTTCTTCATGATGGGCTTGTGAACCACTCTTAGTCTAGCCTGTCACCTAGGGCCCGTTTGCCATGGGAGACCCTACTAGGTGCATAATGCTCCCAACAACATCCAGCTCCTAGGAACATTTGGGCATACAAACCCCTCCAACATGGTAAGGTCGCAATTCAAGGAGGGTTGAAGAGAGTTTCCATCAATTAATCTTGATTTTTACATATGTACAGAGACAGTCATGTTGTCATGTTAAAACGTCTCACACTGGCCTCATCTTAATGTAATGATTGTGTTTATGAATTCTAAATCCTTCTTTTTACTTTATTTATTCATTCATTTCCAAAACATGATGCACAGTGACTTTTTTTTTTAGGAATTTACCAAATCATTTTCATCTAAATCATAAAAAATGGTGAAAAATCTCAATAAAAAATGACAGAAAATCACCATGAAGGGAATGCAAACCCACCCCTCATGTTGCTTTGCCATATTTGATGTATGCCAAAGTGATCATAAGCATTGTAAGTAAGAGTGAGAATCACCATTTTGTCAATGAGCATGGTTTTCCTCAAATCACAGTTTACATTTACAAGTGTTGTTGTGATGTTTCAATTTTTTCAATTTTATAATTAGTGTGTAATGCATGGAATATTCAGAGTTAAGCTGGGTGACATTAGGTAGAGTGGAGAGAAGCTGTGAAAATCTTAAGTTAATTTTAAGTTAGTCTCATTCCCACAATTTCTGTCCAACATGAATAATTTAACATGTTTTAAGTTGTGTTGTGTTGATTCTGATGCTGATTTTGACTTTTAATGCTCCTTAGTACGCTCCATAGTTTACTACGCAAACAAACTGACCGACTGATGACATATCCATGTGACAGGAGCTCCAACCAACTGCTGCGTCCCGTCCCAAGATAAATGAGTGTCATGTTTCGTTCATGTCCTGTTTCACTGCACTTTCTGGTCTCATGTTCATTGTGTTTTCTGTCAGGTTATGTCTTGTCATGTTTAACCCTTTAGGCGCCATGGTCGCAAAATTGTGACAAGCGTCATTGCTGAATTAAACGGGCCATAGCTGTAAATA
>JBAJHX010000122.1:0-17075 GCA_037176925.1 Amniataba percoides | reverse complement strand
CTCTGGAGGGAAACCTTCAGGATAAACCATGTGCACAGGAACCTCAGATACTGTAGGCGGGTACATCTCGCCATTTACTATCTGTGAACGGACAAAAACATTGGTGGTGGTCATCCATGTGTAACAGAAGAACAAAGTAGGGTGGTATTTGAATAAGAGGCCTTAAAGGAAGTTCCCTCTCAAACTGATCACGCATATCAAGCATATCAAGGGAAGATAACGCATTGTTCCTGTGGCCACCAGCACAAAGTTACGGATAAGACCTCTATGACGGCCGCCTAGAAAATGTACCATCTAATTCTCAGAAGTTGGGGTGACACAGGAAGTGTTATTAGATTAGATTTCTACCTAAACCATATTAGTCTTTTAAAATAACTGATATTTATATGATTAATGGAGTTCATTATTTAGTAAGAGTAGAATAGTAAAATTTGGCACTTTTGGTCCTGATTTGACTTGGAAATCTGAATTATGTGATAGTTATCTGAGGATCTCTCAGTAAATGTCCTGTTTCTTTATTACCTGATATTTCAGCTTTCCGTCTTTATGAAGTCGGAGCTGATGCTGTCGTACGAGGTTGTCTCCATAGATATTGCTGGCATCGACCTGTGTGAGAAAAAAATACACAAATGTGGTGATACATTCAAAGGTAAATCACATGTTTTTAATAATAATTCAAGTCTAGTTGTAGGTGACCGATGTGTCTCACCCCATGACCCAAAGCCTTGGTGAAGCCCCCTTGAACTTCATGGTTTGTCTTGAAAAACTGGTGGGTGAAGTGCTGAGCCATGAAGGCAAACATCAGATTGGTTCCCTGAGGGTCGGGCCTAAACTCCTTCCTCTTAAAAAATCTCTCAGCCAACAGTTTGGCATCAGGAAGAACAGCTTTACCTGTAGAGAAAGAGACATGTTGACATGTCCACCGGAGCACAGTCATCTGTGTGTAGCTGTGCAGCTCTCACCTTTAGTTCCCATGGGCAAAGGGCAGTCTTTAGGTACAGGAGGGAGGAGGCGGGTGTAGTAGGACATGTTGTAGTAAGACTCCCAGCTGAGGTATCCATATTTAGTATTGTAGGTTGGAGGACTTGGAATAAGGTCACTTCGGACTTTGGGAAAAAGTGATATTAGCTTTTAGTAAATCTCTGGATATGTAACCTGTTGTTCTTTGGGACACAATATCTATCTATATATCTATGGAGTTAAAGGATAAGGCTGTTGACATTGTCAACAAATTCTATGAAAAGTCTGAATCAACAATACAATCAACAAATTGTTAATACAAAAAAACAACTAAAAGCATAAAAGTTACTCACATTGTTGTACTGGCTCATATTCCTCAACTACAATGAACCTGGACACTTTTTTACTCAGCTGTGCTGCAGCTGCAAATACTCGCTAGCAAATATGTTTAAATCCACAGCTGAAAATAGTCAAGAAATGTATTATTTACTCCTGTTTGACTGAAAGAAATTATGCAATGAATTATTCAACTTTATATTTGTGACCTCTTTTCAAGATTAACGTCTGCAGTAGGCCAGACAAGAGGGTGAGAGGGTGATGTGTATATCTCAGTATATCTCATTTTCAGACCTTAACCTTTAGCTCTGCTCTCACTATGAGACACACAGCAGCCCAAAGTGAAAGCATGCAACATACTCAGCAAAGGAAATTCTTTTTTCTTTTTCAAATCAAGTAACTCACTTCCTTTCGTGTGCTCAAGCAGTCAAACACTGTGATAAACTGATACTGTGACTATGAAAATCAATAATAAAAAAAACTATCCACAATGGTAATCTAATCATCTGGGTGTTTCAGTTTTTCATCTCCAACCATCTCACCTACCTGTCAGAACTAATCTCATGAATGTGTCTCGTAGGAAAGAGTTGTTGACGAGGTCCCAGAACCACTGAAAGTGGGTCAGGATGAAGTGAACCACCGAGGGACTGGGCTTCAGCAAGAGACGGACTCTGGTCCAGAGCTCGGCTGTGCACAGAGATCAAGAAGAAATACCTCCAATAAAGCAGCCTTTGTTAAAGGTTTACAAGGTGTGACAAATGACTTCATTAATCTTATCAATATTTACAACCACAAACCTTTGGGTTATTGTTTTTTATATTTATTTGACAAACTTATCACCTTCTTGTCTAGTTTATAACTTATTTTATCATTTGTATCTGAATCAATTATTTATTACACAATGATGTCGATATTAAGGTTTATAACTGTAGCTATAATGGCTTAATAGAAAGCGAGAAATTCTTGATGTACAAGGCATCAGTAGATGTGAAATCTAAATGTTTGTAAAATGCATTAACCAATAATAATTTCTTGCTAATACTATACAAGGACATTTTTGATTATCCTCCTGTACTCACGAACAGTGCAGTTTTCCCCGTAGAAGCCAGTGCGAGTGCAGTCACACTGGTAGCTCTCTGTACCAAATCTCACACACACTCCTGAGTGCTGACAAGGGTAGTAACAACAGGGATTCACTGCAAAAAAAGACAAAGATCATCTTGCTTTGTGTGAATGAATCATGGGTGTAATGTAGCTGAGATGGTGTGACAAAAAGTGATACTAAAACTGGGAAACCAAAGACAAGCAGGATGTAAATAAAAGTATTCATTTACATATAACTGTGTGTTCATACGCCTGCTGGGCCTGCTTAGTGGCCAGCAGATAAAACTGTGGGCAGATTCCTAAAAGGAAATAACAAAACTACCCAGAAAATAAAGGTTTCAAGTGTTTTCAATGATGTGTCTTTACAGGAAGTGTTTTACCAAATTATGAGGTCATAACTCAGCAGAACATTGCTGCTGCCTGCCACCCACCCAAACCCCCTCCCCATATCTCAAACACTTGCTGTCACTGTAATATAGCTTCCTGTCCTCCTCTCATGCTTGCAGAAGTTCAGTGAGATAGTGAGACACTGCTTCTCTTTCTTCCTCCTTTGCTGTGAGTGAGGAGATAGATAAGCACGTCCACCCTGCACCAGCAACAAGTAAACTTAAATTGTATAAATGCATGCACGTTGTTGATGTTATAAATATCTTGCTCCACTAAGGAAGTCAAGGAAGAAGATGTACAAGTAAAGACAGACTTGCACCAAAGACTGATTTATATTTAGTTACTTCTTAAATGCAAATAAGCCTACTCGTCTGAATTTAGTCATTGTGCAAAATGATAGTCTGACAGTCTTTCACTCACTTTAAAGACTGAAAAACAAATCTCTTGTACATATAGTGTATATACTAAGAAACAGCCATACAGTGGCGCCCCCCCACACCCCCACAGGCAGTTAACTATGGTAACTGATTATGATGTAACAACAGCACTGCAAATACTAATAGTAATTAAATAACTATGCCACATTGTGTACTACAGTATGATGACTCTCACACATCCTCAAATTGCAAAATGTAGTCATCAGTGTAAACGATATAGAGATGCAAATTATACTTACCAACACTTGAGTCACCAGCACATGATGAACTCTGCAGCAGCAACAGGTTGATAAACACACAGATGGAGACGATGCTGGACTCTAATGAATAATGAATAATAGTTTAATAAGTTAATTTGGTATAAAAACATCAAATTCAGTCATAACACGTGTGAATAAGTCAATTTGGGCTCACCTTTCATGATTCCCATGCATGAATCGTTCTGCGACAATTTAAGATTAAATGAATTTCAGTTCACAGTGTAGATAGTAAGTTGAGGGATTGGGGCCACTGTCTTTAGAACAGCCTTCAGGCCTGCTGATATGCTGTGACTGGCTTATATATCATCAGCTATGGGCGGTAACACCGTTTCTTCTGCTTCCTCTATCTGGGCTTCAGTGGATTTTGAAGAAACTGCTAATGGCATAATTTTGAACACATAAATGTATATACATATATATATTTAACCAGGAAATTCTTCTCAGGAGATTTGAACCCTCCTAGTGGACATTTTTATTGAGAGTAAGGTCTGTCTTTATATGATGAGCACTACTGACTTTTATTGGTCATTCACATCATTACAGTGAAAGAAAAAGAAGCAGGTTGAGGCCTAAGGAAACTCTTGTTAAAGTGCAATATCGCCACCTGCTGGCAAACTTAATTATCATCCAGGCCTTGTCAGAGAAATTCAAATTTAATGAATTAAAAAAAGTCTCCCATTACCCATAAATGGTCTTGTGAACCGGATAAACTGTCTGTATGTAGAACATGATATTCAATATAAATAAAAAAGATTCAAATAATGAAAGTGAGAAAGACACATCGTCTCATTTGTGAAACTGTAACTATAAAATATTTTTACATGAAAAATGACATAGATGATTATCAAAATAGTTTCCAATTTCCTGTTTAATAATTGGTTCACTGCACTTGTATAAGCAGTTAGGTAGTTTAATTTATAACAAAACTTCATATTTTATAAGCTCATAATCTAAGTCAGTCTAAAGCTGCCTGATAAAGGTAGATGAGTAAAAAATGTTTTTAGTTTGCAGTATTTGGGAATATGGGATAAAAAAAAAAAGTGTGGGAACAAAGAGACTGTTCTCTTTGAAAAATGGGCCAAACAATTCAGTAGACTTGCCAGGTTCTGATCTCTGATATCTTCCCACAGAGACATCATCTGAACCAAACCTGTGTGAGATTTTTGCCTGCTGAAGTAACCCTCCTGCATGATTTCCTGCATGCTGTAGCAATTTTAGGACTAGCTTGTCTGTAATGTCCACATGGAGATAAGTCGAATCTTGACCAAAACATGTTGAGCTTCTTAAACTATGCACAACTCACTTCTCTATTTGATTTTCCAACAACGTCAAAAACTTTTTTTTTTTGCTTTAAACAAGTCAATGCACATGTAACTAAAATAACAGTTTGCAGTTTGCAACTCTAATAAAAAAAAAGGTCTCTTGTCTTTATCATTTCTGATTAAACGTTAGCAGCTGATCTATCTTACTGTACCAAAGACCACAACAGCAGCGATGTGGTTTCTTGTCCACATCCTGTCTTCATCTTTGAAGAGTGCACAGTTCATCTTGTGGTTCACATAAAACTTCAGGCCAAGACTGTATGAGATCAGCTTCTTGTCACATTGAGGGCGTATTGATTCGTCTGCCTTTGTCATGGGGTGTTTTGTTGTGAAGATAATACAGCTGGTGCTGCATGTTTCCAAAACTGCACCGGAAACCTTTGAATTTTCTTCTAAAATATTTTTTTGGTCAAATGCTATGATCCATTTGTGTCTTTGTGCATATGTTTTTTGTCTTTTTTAAAAATGTAGGTGAATAAAAAAAATGTCTTTACATTAAGTGAGTGTGTGTCAGGCAGTGGAAGACGAACTCAGATCTTCTACTTCAGTAAAGGTGCAGCATCATAAGTAAGTCACTCATTTAAAATCTTGTTGTGAGATGATTAATAGGAGCAAAGAGAAGGAAAAAAACAATGTTCTGCTTTACAAATTCCCATTAATATTTTAGACTTCCAGCATTTTAGTGAAATGCTGAACAATCTCATCTCTCTAGTATTTGATCAGTTATATAAACAAAGACATTTGGAGGGTAAAATCATCAGTCACCTCTAAAATGTGATGGGGTAAAATATAAAGAAACTGAAATTACAGTACTTGATCAAAAGTAAACAGTTACTTTCTTTCACTGTTGTTTGAGGTAGACATGTGGGAGTGAGGCGGTACAGACGCTTTTGAGGGCAGTAATTTGTATGATTGTAAACTGACATAAGAACAACCTCCGATCAATTTATTTCTCAGGACCTTTCTTTTCTTTCTCACTCAGCAGTGATACTCTTAAATATCTGACAGACTCCTTTGACCTGTGCGATCATATGTTGGACTGTGCATTTCCTATTCTGCATGGCACCTTTTGGCTTTTTAATTTCAGCTCTGCTTTGTGTGTTTATCTTGTTTCTCACTGCAGTTATGATTTCACATTTTGTATTGGTTTTGGTTTTGTTATATTTTGTCAAGATAGACCTGTGTTAACTGTCCCTCTGCTTAATGCTGGTACATTGAAAATGATGCTGATGGATGTATCCCTGTAAGAAATAAAGGTCTATAAATACAAATATATATATATATATATATACTCAGGAAACCGTAATGTTTCTGCGATATCAGAAGGAACACCCAAAGTTTCTTTTATTCATGAATCTAAAATTCAAACCACAAATACAAAACCATCTGAATTAGTGTGGGGAATGTTATTTATTTTAAATTTTTCACATTGCATTCACAATAACTCTGATTATTTTATTATTATTATCTGATGATGCTATTATTTATCATCCCATGTAAATAATTAATTGTATTCTCATATTTCTGTATTATTACTTTCTTCTGTACCCTTTTTTTATTCTGCCTTTTCTCGTTTGTCCAGTTTTTTGTTCTTTTATTGTTTGCACTGCAGCACTGAGGAAAAATTGCATAATCACAGTGTCACAGACTGAATAATGAAAAGAAAGGATGGAGCCTTGTCAAACATGTCTGCTTTTGATAAATATATCTTATATGTGTTGCTGTCATTTTCCAGCTCTTTTCCAAAAGGGGAATATAAGGGTAGCTTCTGATCTTAGAAAAAGGAGTAAATGAGCAGCACTTGATCGCAGCACACTAATTTCACCAGTGGTTGTTTTCTGTTTTCTTTGGGAAGTGTAGGAACATTTCGAGTGCAATGACAACTCACTCAAACCATCCGTCTTGGTAGCTGCATCAGCACACTCACAGCACACGGTTGTAATATTTCCACTGTGAAGACATTTTGAAACAAGCTCATGATTATTGGCCCTTGGTGATTTTCCTTTTCTTCTCAGTGTTTTGTGATTTTCTGAAGTTTAGTCTTGACATTTGTTTGGACTCCATTTGTCACTTTTCAGTGGACGCTCAGTATACCAACCAACCAAACTCGGCAGCCTCAAACTACAAACTGTATTTGAATTACATTCTGTTTCCTAGACATGATTGATATGAAAAAGAATGAGAGGCATCAGGAACTAATTATCAAATCATCATTTCCCGCCTTACAAGTGCCTGAAAAGGACGCCTATCTGCGCAGGGCTCGTGGACGTGCTGCTGGTTGCCATGGTGCTGCTGGCGCAGGCTGCAGGCCGAGGCTCGCTGCTTCCTATAGCATTCCTGGTAATTGAGATCAGATGCTTCCCTTGAGTGGAACCTGGACTGAGAGTAACCTGGAAGCATTTATTTTATGGAGAAGATGTTTAGTTAAGCCGTGCTCCCGCTCTAAATGAGCCTTGGTCCGGCTCTGGTGATGAATACGACTGGTGAAAGCACTGAAGGCTCGTTCCTGACTGCTTCCTTCCTAGGATCAGGTTACAGATTAGCACACTTCCTGTCCAGTTGTGGAACGAGCCAATCCAACTGACGGAGCAGCGTTAGGCGTACAGGCAGGGGCATCGTGTGTTATCTCAGATGGGGTTTCTGACAAAGCCCCACAGCAGTCTGTCCCTAAACAGCCCACCAGGTATTATTGGTTAAACCTGTGAGAAGAAGCAGCTGACTGTAAAGGAGGACTCATGTGGAGTCAGCTGGCAGCAACATTCAAGTCCAACTGTACTTAAAGCTGCCATTATCAATACTTATTGTATATAAACGATGGATTAAATGACTTTCTAATGCAAAGGGTGTCTCATAGTGTCAAAACACTCACCGAGACTTATCATCTGACGTAGCGACATTTAGCATGAGTACTGTTTACCACATTCACCATCCTTTTTACACCTATAGTTTGTTTGCTCTGGTCCAAATCAGTTGATGAGTTTGTAAACTCGAACTGTTTCCCCCCCGGTTCTGTTTCTTTTCACAGGGAGAAAAATCCAAGTGAACCAAAATGCATCACTTCAAACCACATGAGAGAGTGCTTCCTGCCTATTGGTCAGATGTGTCTGGGGTGGGAACAAGAAAATAAATACAAGAAGAAGGTTCCTGTGGTCTGGTCTCGAGCATATTTCTGTGAGAGAGGCACTGCAATACAATTTAACGCAGAGGAACAGCATTTTACCAGCTTTTCCGCCTAAAACACTTTATATGCTCTGCCACATCCCAGAATGCAACACGTGGCATGAACCATTTAGCTCAACCTGCAGAGGACACCTGCTAGTCAGACTGAGACTGGATGATGTTCCCACCACAAACAACTACTCCAGAGTTTGTTTGGGACCAGACTGAGACCACCTGCTTTAAAGGGTCTTGGTGTGGCTGCTTTGGTGCACGCGAGTGTTCACACCTGCCCACACGAATCACAAGAACTGGTGAGAAAACTGGTGAGAAAACACTCTTATTTTAGTGTTTTAGCATTTGTGAATTCACACCGAACAGGAAGTGAAACAGAGGCTGATGGGAACTGAATTAGTTTTTGCAGGCAGTCATAATATGTGTAACATACATAAATACAAAAAGAAAAGTCAGAGGATCACCAAAGTGATGACAATACATCCAAACCATCATCCATCAGTTATTGAGAATTTCCCCTTCACTTATTTCTCAGGAGCTGCTCGACACCAAAACATAGAGTGAATATTTAAAAAGGTAGCAAGAACTTTTTTCAAAATAATGCTAATGTTGCTCTGTGTCTTCTTGACAGCTAACACATTCATAAAAACATTGTATAATGTGTCAGTATATCATTGCTTTCTACTTCCTCTGATACCATCAAATGGCCAGAAAATGAACACAAATTTAAGAACATTCTTCATGAAATCTGCACTTTGTTTTAAACTTTTTTAACTTATAGTTGAAAAACTGTCATGCTTATGTTGGTGGTCCCTGAATTCCATCATGTATTTTATAATATCCATCACTGGGCCCATGTACTGTACTGTGAGCTGAGTGTGGATGCTTACAGTCCTCTGATCTTACTACCTGACCACATGCTGATCAGAGACGTGTGGGAGGGGCGAGATTCAGACTCATTCATCAGCTGTCAGAGAGCTGGCACAGTTCACCAAAGAAAAACACAGAGTCCCCTCACTGAAATGTGGTCAGACTGCACACACGCCACGAGCGCTCCTTTAAAGTTTTGGGGGCATGAAACACAAACACCACTGTGTAGTTAGAGCTTACTATTCATCCATGTCCTCAAACTGGTAAATTCACAATCCTCTTGCACTCTCCCCTCTGTCACACACTCCTGCAGAATGACCTGAGGTAGTTTTTATCAAAACAAACACTGAGGGAGACCTGCTTGTGCTCCAGGTTATAAATTCATTCCAGCTCTCTTTTGCTAAAACACCCACTCTGTTTCCTGTCCCACCTTCCACGCTTCCTCCGGCTGATCAGAGCGCGAGCGTGCCCGGCAGCGGCCGCCTCTTGACTCTACACCCGGAGCTGCAGCAGGATCAGCGTAGCAGCAGGATATTGCAGTCGGCATCAAACTAAACACACAATGCGTCCTGCTCAAGTAATCTCCAGGCCGAGCAGATTTGATGTGACAGTTTAAACACTTGAACTCGGGGCTGGCCTGTCGGGGGAGGTGGTGTCAGAGGAGGTTGGGTGGGCCCTGGCGGGGTGTGCGTGCGCTGACCTGAAGGGCTTTTCGTGATTAGGAGCCTCGTTCACCTCTGATTGCTCCGGGTCACTGCAGGTGAGTGCAAGTGGTCGGAAGGAGGTAATTTTCCTTCTGGAGCTGGTTACCTGATTGGGTAAGTAGCTGATCTTTGACACTGGCCCGGGTCCTCAGACGTATCTAAAGTTGAGGCAAAGAGCTGGATCCTGATCAGAGCGAGGGGAAAATTAAATCACACAGATGCACATTGACTGAACCTTGTGTGTACTATTGTCGTATTACTGCTGTTACAATAGTTGTACAGTTATTCTCCCGACACAAACCTGATTGAACTACATTATATTCAGCAGTGGATTATAAACTAAGTGCGTGTATAAGTACTGTATTTAAGTACAAAATTGAGGTACTTCTACTTTAATTGGATCTTTTCAGGTAATTGTGACAGCATCGCTCTCTTCAAGTCATTATGAAAATAATCTTTAGTTGCAGTCTTGTACAAATTCTCAACCAACTCCAATATTAAAATCTAGTTTTTCCTTTCATAGTATTGTGTATTAATAATCTAATGATTGTCCTTGTATGATGCTTTCTTTATGACAAAAGGCACAGTGTGCTTATCCAATGTTTATAGATTATGGATTATCCACTTTTAGCCCTGATTCACTACTCTCTGGATATTTTACAAGTGGAGCCAACATTTACCAAGTCTGGGCTGGGTTGACCTGCACTCAATGGGGGGTAAAGTGCCGTGATTGTTTTCTAGAACCAAAATTTGCTTCTAAATTATTCTCATTTCTGAGTGTTTTCACGTCATTATTGTTGTCTAAAGGGCTTTACATTTATGTGACAGTCAGAAATATGATTCCAAATTAACAATAATGTTGTGTAAATAAAAAAAAGTGTTTGCTAAGAAGGCCAGCATATCATAAAACTATTAATATGTCAATGTTGAGTTCACAACTTACTTCCACTGCCCCCCAGTGGCCAATAAATCAATCATCAAAGGTTTATATATGTACTAATCACTTGTTAGCTTGTACTGTAAGATGTGTTTTCAGCACAAACCAACATCACTGCGGGTTTTGGATAATCTGGAGACATCTGCAGTGCTCGATGTTTTCTCTTCTGGTGTGGTAAAACAAGATGCGATTGAGTATACACTTAATTCTACAGCGCTCACTGGCCACTTGAGGGGTTTCTACTTTCACCCAGCAGAGGAAAAACATCAGCTCTTTTTGCTCCCTCCTTTAGTGGAATTGATCAGCTGCTTCCTGGCTGTAAATAAAGAGGCATACTGTAATCCACTTGATAAATATCAAGCAGAATACGGCAATCAGCTGAAAGCAATTTGCATGTCTGTGCTCAAGCCAGCGGCTCGTGATTTTCTCTCCTGTCATCTATCATAGACCACACGCTTGGGCCAAAATACACAATACCCCCAAATTGCTGTCATATGGAGTGCAAGCACTGAAAAAAAAGCCCTTCATTTTTCCTTGTCTGCACTTCAAATAAACTTGTATTTGTTAAATAACTG
Source organism: Amniataba percoides (assembly GCA_037176925.1). Taxonomy (NCBI): domain Eukaryota; kingdom Metazoa; phylum Chordata; class Actinopteri; order Centrarchiformes; family Terapontidae; genus Amniataba; species Amniataba percoides. Next base: position 6,012 of record JBAJHX010000122.1, on the reverse strand, counting down.
GAGAGTTTTTTTTTTCTCTCCAGTGCAACTTTTCAGAGAGAGGGATGGTGTAATGTGCCATTTCCTTTGTTTGTTGAAAGCTTGGCTGCAGGACTGTAATCTAGCTGGGTTTGATCTCGGAGTGGATGCAGCCTGTTGAATGTTGGACGCTGCTGGATGGCGAGTCTTCAAATGTCAAACTGATTCGGCAACAAGCTCCCATCGGCAAATATTCACTGGCTGGAGCCTGTCTTAGCTTTTCTCGTATTATTCATGTGCTCCTTCACGTCCACAGCAGTTAAACACCCCAGAAACATTTTCATGCTCTTGAAGGATTTAAACAAACATTAGGTGGACACTTGTATCCAAAGTGTCTTTCAGCAGTGGTTCCCAACCTTTTTTTGTTTGACGTACCTCCAGATGAGCTCAAGCATCCCATCATCGGCGCCATCCATTATGTTCCAAATGTGCTCTTATAAATGAATTATAAAGCAGATGTTATTTAAAACTATCTATTATACAAATGTGGTTATTGTCACAATAATTCTTTCGTGCAAATTAAAATGTCAGTGTTTGTTGCCACGTGTACCACCACGACCACCAGGAGTGGCAGAAGCCTGACGTCTCAATCAATTATCCATCGCTTTAAGCTGTTGCAAGTGTTTATTCAGTAGGTCTACGTAACTATCTGAACCACTGCACAGTACCATAACTATTCCTAACTTCCTACCTTTTAGCTTATTTCAGTATCACCCATAGCAAATGATTTTATCATAGGTGCTGGATCCTTCAACAGTTCATCCTGGCATTCACCTATTTCAGAAGTTTATTCATTACTTTTAGCTAATCATTTCAAAGCTGGGAATCATTCAGGGATTTTAGACAAAGTTTTTGTACTTCGCATATTTGTCAAGCGTTGTTCTCACAGACTGACCTCAGATCCAACTTTTAGATCGAACATCCTACAATATTCACACAAAGGCAGTTCTACAGAAACAAGATAAGACCTTGATGTTGAGTTTAGGGCCCGCTCCGCCTTTCTCCAAACATTTGCATCAGTCACCCTTGTAACGTGGCTTTGTGCTGGTTCTCTGTAACATGCAGCCATTAAAAGAAAGAGGTATGATTCATGCTGAGTGCATTTTTTCTGCACCTCACCCAAAAGAATTACAGAAAACTGAGTTGGAAAAAATAAAGTCGAGGAGAAGAGAGGACAGGACATTGTTGCTCATGTTCAACCAAGTAATCTCACGCCCACAAATGTTTTCATTTATATATCCTACGACAACAATGCAGGTAGACAGTGTTAAATAGGAAGACGTGATACAGCAGATGTAAAATAAGTCATCTAGCTGAAGCTGATTCGCAGCTCCTGTCTGTGTTTATGCTTTTAAATCAGGGTTTAACATTAAAACAAACAGATGGATATGTCAGATTCAGGATAAAAACAACAGATCTCATATGTGTATGTGCATTTTTCTCAAGATCCCAGCAGATACTGAACGTGGCTACAAGCTGTTGTAATGAGGTTATGCTTTAAAGTAAAGCTCTGTGTAGATTACAGTGGCCAAAGTCAGAGACAAATTATGTCTCATTATCTGTAATGCATCATATTTTACTGCACTAAATGTATGGAGGGACATAGTTAATGATGTTGGGAAAAATCATTCAACATATCATAATGACAAGGTGAGTAAGTCTAAAAAGCCCACAGAAACTCTTACGTACCGCTCTAGAAATGTTTGACTAAATAAGTCAGGGGCAGGGCATCATTAGATATTATTGCTTAAGGGTTTAACACTCGAAATCTCAACTTACGTGCATCATCGGGACAACATTTGTGGTTTTATTGGATTTCATGGACAGTGGCATGGTGACATAAACAAACAACCCCACAACCGTCATGCAGCTCTGATTCAAATGTTGTTTAATCCTGATCAGTGAATGAAAATCTGTGAGGCCCCACCCGCTTCGAACCAGTGAAAAGACCACAGTCACTGCACAAATCATCAAAACTGGTCTGGCCTGGAAGTTTTGCAGAGAATATTGTTTTCACGTATGACCCAAATAAAGTGGCTGAGAAAAATGGCCTTTAATCATGAGAACGCGTCACATATTTTTAAGATTGCGATTGTAAGATTTTAAGAGTCATGAGTAAAAGTAACATTTGTAATCGCTGTTAATAGAATCGAATTAAAGTGCCACCAAAGTCAGCTGAGAAAATACTTTGAATGAAAGTGTCCTTATGCACCAGAAAGACCAATACAAGAAATGCATTAAGACATTTTGAGAACCATTAGATGTTTTTTTTTTTTTTATTCAGTGATTTTTGAATCTTCATTAAAATGTCAATCTTGCATACGTTATACTGTCCATGAGAAATTTTAACCTAAAACTGTTGAAATGACTTCAGAAAAATGAGTCAGAAACCGCTGACAGCATGAGAAGATGGTTGTTTCTGGCAATGCAAAGCTCAGGAAAAATAAGTCATCGTTTTTAGCTGTCAGATGATGTCTCTTGGCTGCTCAGCTCCACATGATATTCCAAATCAATCCACTGGAAATTACTTACAGCAGTAGTTTCTATATGCCAAACAAGAACCTGAAGATTTGGGGCATTACTTTACCTCTGAGCGAGGGCCAGTATGTTATACAAGCATTGTTTTTCACTTCTGACAAAAGGACCCCACCTTAATGCTGGTTGTTTCCTAATATTCAGCACAGTAAATAAGATTTTGCCCTCATGTGAACCTTTCTGCACCTCCACAGCGACAGCGAGCGGACAATGCACGTCATACATTGTTGACATACCAGCCATCAAACTGTCCACTGGGGCTCATTGGATGAGTCTAATGGCTTTAGCATGTGGCGCAGTTTGTTTTTATTGTGGTGGTGTGCTGATTCGCTTATTGTTTGTGTGGACTGCGGACAGCTGAAGGAAGGACACACACACACAGACTACAAGTGCCGTGATATTCACACATTCAAGGAGCGATACAGTATCCAGCAGGTGACCCGTCCTTGGATATTACCATTGTCACGAGTTTGTTGTGCATGTTGACTGATCTTTCAGGGGGAAATTCTGTAGGCTGAGGTACAGGAAAACAGAGCTCACTCACTTAAAAGCTTCTTGAATAATGCACATTTTAACATACCATGTAGATAAAAATCTTTCATTCTTGACCTTGAATACCGAAACTGACTATTTCAAGTCAAAGTCAACTTAGTTGTTCTTACTTACACAGTCATCATCAGCACATGGGCTCAGTTTTTAAGAAATTATAAATGTTTAAATTTCTATTATTAATTCATGATGATAATAATAATTAACACAGAATAATGGAAAATATCTAAAGCAAAGTCCCATGCACAGCGAGTAAGAGTCTTATAATGGCGATCGTATGATTTGGTTGAAGGCTCCAGAAGAATCAAGTGAGCGGACATTTAGTGTTAGTTTAGTGTCAGACATTTAGCAGAGATTGTTGATTTGATTAAAATCAATAAGAAGAGTTTTGATTATATTCATACACCATGCGTATTTTAGTATGTTTTTGATAACATGACAATGGCAGTTCCTCATTGGATGCTAGTTTAAAAAAATCTGGAAACTGAGAAACTATGTAAAGTCAGGAAATGTGAAGGTTTACGATAGAAAGGGTGATGTAAATGAAGTTTTAGAAACTTTTAGTGACAGTACTGGAGGTGAAATGCTTCAGTAGACAAATACTTATTTGCTACCTTTCATTTTTTGAAAATGGTCCACACATCTTCCTTCCTTCCTATTTTAAATCTGCTCTGGTTCACTCATCTTAAATCACTGTCTGGGAAAAGGCCTTTTAGCTTTTACTGTAACAGAACTAAAGCAATTCTGCACCGGTCAAAAGTGGCCAAAAACACCCACTCTTGCACACCATCACTAAAGAGTGTTGATAATGGAGATGAAATAACACTCTTCCCTCCTTTAAGTCCTCCTGCGTCTTGACCAGCCCACTTCCAGCTGACCTGGCTCCGTCTGGTAATTACGGTTAATGCACAGAGCCGCTGAAGTGCGTTACACTGACAATACAAAGAGACTGAGACAATGTAATTCTGCTGTTAGAGATGCTTTTTAAGTGATCAATAAAAATTAAAGTGCCATTGATTTCATGGAAACCTTCACTTTAAGTCATTTTGTTCCCTCTCTGTGGGTGAGGGGAGTTTGGTGATTATAGTGAAAGAAATCTAAAGGTATGGCTGCGGAGCGAGACCTCTACACAGAGAGTCACTGCAAACTCTTCTTGCTGTCTTCAGGCAACTTTAATACAAAAAACTCACTTTAACTGGAGTTACAATGATTATAACATCTAAATAGATTTTTCTTTGCATATGTATGCATGTGTTGACCAGTAAAATGAAACTTCATCTTCAGTCTCACAGAAATCACACAGCAAATGAGGCAATTTTCCCTTTGGATATATTCAGTATGAACACATTGTTAAAACTGGTGTTGAAATTAAACTTAGAGCAGATAAATTAAAGTTACAACATCCAAAAATGAATCCTTTGTTTCATTCCTCAGTTATTAAAAAACTCCTCTGAAGATTCCAGATTTGATGCCTCATTGTTATTTCAGCTCATTGTGCAGGAAAAAGTTTCAGAAGTCAGTTTCAGGGAGCTCTCATAAAAATAAATAAATGAATAAAGAAATAAATAAAAACAGAAATGTTAAAAAAAACACACACACTGAGATATAAAACAAGTAGTGAAAACAGAAATGTACATACTCTTTTTGATGCAGTCATGAAGACATAAAGCAATTATTTAAATCGTCAGCACCACCATTGTGTTGTGCTTTATAGCTTCCTCTGCTGACTCAGAGGTCAGTACGCCATTTTAATACTTTTCAGTCTTTCAAAAGGAGGGAGGAAGTTAAAAAGGTGGTTGGGGTGTGGGGGTCGGGGGGCAAGAGGAGTCCTGCAGAGTACATCCAGTTCAAGTGCAGCATTTGACCCGAGAAGTCTTCACTCAGTGAGATTGATTCATTTACATCAGAGGAAAAGCTGCTGACGTCCAGTCGCAGTTCAGCCTCGTCTCTAATCTGCTGCCAGTGAGCCCTGATATGACCTGTTCTCATTTTATAAAACACACAAAAGATTTAAAAGAGGGGAAAAATACATCCCAGTTTTGATACAGTGAGACTTCTTTTGTTAGCTGTGATTTATCAGACTAAAGTTGTGATGGCCGTTAATGCAGGTGGCAGCACAGAAATTACCAGTAAAATGCAATAAATGTTAAAAAAAAAAGGTTTAAAACACAAAAAGAACCAGCTGTTTATGCTTAATGTCTATCCCTTCATGCCCTAACACTTCTGTATTGAAAACTCAGTGAGAGAAAAGAAAAGAAAATTAAAAAATAATATTTTATCCATTTAAATACAATGAGCAGACAATAAAAGTTTTACACAAATAACAACACACTTACTTCAGTGCATAAAACACTATGGATACATCAGTTCAGCAAGAAAATTCTTGAGTGGACCTTGTAAATATATAAGAAGCGATTCTTCACACAAGCCCAACATCTGTTTACAAGCCAACATCTGTTTCAGTCAGTTTCAGTGTGTTATAGATGTTTTTCCATGTGACATGAAGCCAGGAGGATCGGTTATATGTTTCATTCACTAAGCTGCAGTGAAGTAACACGAAAAGGTAAATTCATGTCCTAATTCCTAATCTGATTTATCTGTTACAGTTTTATATATTAGCAACCCACTTTACAACACACCTTCACACTGAACCAGGGGCTGTTGGTTGTGTCTCTCATCTCACTTTAGGAAGTGTTTTTATGGAATAGATAGTATAAAGTATAAAAATGTGATCATGAAGGCTCCTCACTTCTGCTCACCTGAACCAGGAACACTATGAAAAGTGGATATGACAGCAAAAATGTGCTTAAAATGTGTAAATCCCTTACACACACACATATATATATATATATATATATATATATATATATATATATATATATATATATATATCTTTACAGAAGATATACG
>JBAJHX010000118.1:0-32512 GCA_037176925.1 Amniataba percoides | reverse complement strand
TTTCTGACTGTTTTTTTCCTCTGTGTGTATGTTTTGCTGCTGTTGCACCGTAAATTTCCCCATTGTGGGACAAATAAAGGAATCTTAAATCTTAAATCCTAAATCTTAATGCATGGACGTCAACTTTAAGAAATTCTGGACACTGATATGTACGTCAATGTAGTGTTTCAAGTGTTTGCAAAATTGCACATAAAATAAAATAGTTCAAAGTACAACACAGTTTTCATTGAACTGTGCACAAGTCTCTCCTCTCTTTGCAACTCTTTATAGGTGTCAAATTTTAATTTTTTAACTTGTTTATAGTCTGCTCAAAATCTTCCTAAAAGCTCAAAATTTAGTGCTCAAAATGTAGAGAACAGAAATTTGTAATACAATAACATAATAAGATAAAAAATATATATTAGTCAAACAAGATAAGCAATTATATTTAACTACAAAGTGCAAGAAAATGACAAGATTGATCATTTTGCTTGAACTGGCACAAATTACTCATAGTTGTGAGTGAAGGAGCAAAGAAGGAAAAATTACCACGTTACATAAATGGACTCGAGTGGAAGCAAAGAAACGAGTTGAAATGGTGAAGCTATCACACATTTATTAACTGAAAGCAGCTCAAGGGTCGGTCGGTTCCTGATGTTGTTGATGGAGGTTAAAGACTTAACACGTGGTTGCTAAGGAGACCATATGTGGTTGCCATGGTATTCAAGATGGATGCTGTGGTGTCACTGCATGGATGCTGTACTGTATGAGTATAAATCTAAAAAAATAAAGTGATAAAAGATTTTATCCACCATGCACCCCTCTACAAGTATTACTACTACACTGAAACTACTGTTAAAACTTTCTGCTGTTGTAATGTTAATGTTTAATAATATTCAACCCCAACCAGTAAAAAGATAAAAAAAAACATATGTAGAGTAATCTAAAAGTAAAACAGCCCATATCCAAACTCTTTGCTGTCTTTATTTGCAGTAAAATAATAATCCATACTTACAAACGTGTGGGCTCAGTCGTGATGCAGCTGCTCTCTCATTTTGGCGGCGATCTGCTCTCTTTTCTCGCAGTGTTTGTTCAGGTCTTTGACCTCCATCGGCAGCGTGCTGTTCCACACCATGAGCACGGACTCCTCGTCTGAGAGCGGAGACAAAGTCACGCGTCCGACCAACGCAGAGATACTCTCACAGCGGGACGACTGTTTTTCATGAAGTGAACAGAGAAACCAGCAGACTCACCAAACTGACTCTTGTCCTGCGGGAGTCTTCGGCCCAACACCAGCACCACGTTCTTCCAGTTTAGTGTTTCTAATGGTGAACAAAACAGCTGTGATTAGTATCAGCAGAGAGTTGACAGAAAGAGAGTAAATTGTAACAATCATCACGAGAATGACACACCGATGCAGAAAAATGTGACTCAATAAGGGATCAAACTGTGAGCAGCATGTCGGCCTGTTTCACACATTTACTGACTCAACAGCTCGGATAGGCTGCAAATCATTTTTAAAGAAATCCAGCTGTAGTGTTATGCTCCTTTGTTGATTTAGCTTCCTTCCTTTTTGTTTTTAGTCGCTCTCTAAATGTTTGTATTGCTGCATCGTGTATGTCTGAGTCTCCCACTTCTTTATTAACCCAGCAGAAAAGTAAAAACCAAAAACGAACACATTTTTCAGATTCTGGGTGCAAAATGTCTCTGAGCTGTGGAACAAAATGACTGCATGTTTCCTAACGTCCTGTGATTATCACCATCTCATAGAAAACATTCATATTTATGCTAATTGGGCCACTCATCAGGGTGAGGATGACACTAGTTAGGAAAATGACTTTATATTAATATATATTACATAATATGTGTCAGTGTGGACCCTTTATCTGAGCTGGGAGCTGTTACAACTTATGCAAAATGATTTTTTCCTTATTAATATGCTCATTCTGGGAACATGGGGCTCCAAAATCCAATAATCTCATTTATGATGTGTTGGGTGCCACCAGGAAAGTCTTTTATTCTTATGACATGAAAGATCCACACAAAGACACAGTGAAAACTCTTCTTCATGACATGCAAATAAATAAATGCATAGAAAACTAAATGAATGAGTTAAGCCCCCACCTATGAGTGCAGAGGCAATGCAGCGGACGGAGACGCAGCGGGGGCCGATGACCTGCAGCATCTGGTGTTTGGAGAGCTCCAGCAACAGCAGGTGGCCCCCCCTAGTGCCGATCCAGAGGGTCGCAGCGCTCTGCACCAGCAGCGCCTTCACTCTGGCCCAGGAGGGGGCCGCCTCGGTGGGCGGCTCCGCCTCGCCGGCCTGCCTGCCTCTGCAGCCAGAGCCGTGTCTGCAGGGAGAGGAACGGATAACATACAGCCGCAGCCACAAACAACTTTATTGACTTTATTCGACTGTAACAGCAGATACCAAGCTATATTAGAAAATGAACCATGTAAATAGACTGTTATTGTCAATATGAGGCAAAAAAAATGTTGTTTGTTTAATTTTGGAGAGTTTTTCCTTGTTAAGCGTTCAGTTTGTGTTGTTTCTGTTCAGTCATTCGTCAAACAGACATCTTTCATCCTTTGACTGTGTTCAGCCTCAGTGTCAGTCTATCATGTTAACGTCTTTGTTTATTCGTGATGGGAAGCAGTTTCTGAGAGTGAGAATGTAAAACATTTCCTGTGTTATGATCATCTGTATTTCTGTTTTGTTTTCAGGAAACACTTTCAGACATTATTACTCAAAAAACAAGAAAACACTTTCAAGAACTGGAACAAGAATAACTTATACAAGCAAGTAAAACAAAGTAGATTAATGGTATATGACAAACATTTCTGTGTGTGTGTGTGTGTGTGTGTGTGTGCACCTGATGATCTGAGCACAGTCGATGCAGTCCACCATCCTCTCGCTCCTCTTGTCCCAAACCTCCACGGTCGGCGTCCCGGCTTTGCTCAGGTAAACGTATTTATCCACGACCATTCGAGACAAACACGCCTCACTGCCCAACGACCGCTGATGCCTGAAGGGTGCACACACACACACACACAGAACTGTACATTTATACCAATGACAATAACACACTGATCTTTAAACTTAAGCTTCACTTTCATCATCATCAACCTAATTCTATCAAAAAAAATTCTCATTGGGAAAAGCCATGTGCTGTAAGTCTAGAAGCTCATTCTTCATTCGCTGAACTCAACACATCAACAGTTCAGGCTGATTTCAACCAAAAATTTATTTATATAAACGTTCAACTACAAGCTGCCTCTCATTTCCCGACACACTCGGACTCACTGGAAGATGAGGTTCGGTCTCGTGTCGATGGTCTTGCAGATGTCGTAGTCGGCCGTGAAGCAGAGGATCTTGGTCCCGCAGCCGGCCCACACCGCCCTGCTGTCCAGCGAATGCACCGACTGGCCCAGAAACATGACGGGCGTGTTGACATTTCCCACAGCGAGAGTTTTAACCGGCTGCCCGTTCTCCTGCTGGGAGGAGGAGAGCGAGGAGGACACACGACATTTACAACGTGGGAGGGCGAGGTGGGAGTAAAAAAATGTCACGACAGGTGATATATTGGTAATAAACAGGTGGGATGTTTTATTCAACATCCAGTATTTACCTTGAGCACAGAGTCCTCATAAACAGTGAGGATCCCATCAGCTGTCCCAACCAGCAAATAATTCTTTCTTTGCCTGAAAAGATTTTAGAAACTTTTTAGTAATAGTAGATTCAGTATAATTATCTTCCCGACACACTCGGATCTTCTTTTGAAAACTGCAAAAATAAAAACAACTGACAACAGCATTTTATAATTGTTCATGTGGTTTCTGCAAAAATATGCTTCTTGAAACAGCACTGAAGAAAAAAGATCCAATTAGTAAAACTTGGAATATATCCATGGGTAAAATATAACTGTGGTTATTTGGTGCTGCGTTTTAATAGCACTTGATGTTCGAGACCAAATTTTGTCCAATTTAGTGTTCTGCAAAACTGTGATAACGATGGTGGGACTGTGACAGATCTCTGGCCAGATTCCTGAGATATTCATAATCTTTGGGGGATGATCGCCTAAATATTTAGCAGATCCTCTGATTTGAAACATCCCTGTCCACCGCTGTCGGATCAGGATTTCCTCCTGACTGGGCATCTCCAAAACGATTTGCTGGATTATTGATGGTTTGTGCAATTACAGCCGGGCCAAAACTTCCCTTTCTTAAAATATTGAAATCTTACAAGCAGATCAAAGTGAAATCCACAGTGGAGGTTAAAGTTTCTACACGTTTAGCATTTTTACAGACACTTACGTGCGGCGGGGGTGTACGTGAAAGTACAGCGAAGTGACGGCGTCCGTGACGCTCTGCAGGCGGTGCCGGGTTGACGCGTCCTCGGTGCTGATCACCACCAACGAGCCGGACTGCGTGCCCGCCACCAGCCAATCGCAGGCCTCGTCCGGGATTTGGACGGTCACGAGACACAAGACGGGGCTGGTGTCAATCTCCTGCAAAGACGAGAGGGCCAGAACTTGTAAACGTGAACACAGACAAACATGTCACTGAAAGAGCTTAATGTGCATGAATAAAAACTGAACAAATTATTAACTATGTAAAACTTTAGCATCAATAACTCTCCCAGGAATCACATCATCCAATGTTAGTGCGTCACTAAGACAGTATACCTAGGAAAGGACCAAACATATTCACTGTGTGTCGTACATTTAAACCAACGTGCATATTTTAAACGTGAAAATGTATTCTACAGTGTCTGCTATGAAAAAGGTCAGTGGACAAATCTAAAAATGAGGGAGGACAATTCATTGTTTTATGAGACATAATGACTCTACTGTTCATCCAGAGATCCACTGATGATACATTATATCTGTCTCTGCACATTCGCTTGGCTGCTGTCCTCGTAGAACAAATAGTTACTGGCAGACAGAGACCAGAAATAATTTACATCTTGAACTAGGAGGGAATCCAACCAGACGTCACTGATACTTCCTCGTGCTCAGAGGGCCAAGCTTAACAGAATGAAACTGCCTGGACTGATGCCGACGTTAAGATACAGTTTTAACTACGAGAGGGTGAATAACAGTTTAAAAACTCTGTCCAATGAGCGACTGTAGTTTTTGTTAAAATATCCTGTTTCAGAGCAAATATTCAAATGTTTAGTCATATTAAGTTAAGAGAGCCTTTCATACCTGTGTCGTGACCTTGTTGGTGTCCAGGTCTACAGCCGTGATGGAGCCGAGTCTCCGGGTGCTGCTGCCTCCACCCAGCCAGGCTCTGTGGCTGCTGGAGGGGCCGTCCCCGCCGCCGCCACAGCTCATCGCGAAGCACTCGGCATTGAACGCTTGAGGAACCGCCAGCTCCCTCATCAGACACAGCATCTCCCCCGAATTCAGCCGATCAAACACCTGCACACGTTTCAGAGCGTTAAATGGGCTCAGAAATCCCGAAACCCTCTGATTAAAGCAGCGACGTGAGTTCCTGCAGCTCTCTCTGCCACTTCATCACTTTCATTATAGTTCTCCAGTTGTCCCAGTAAAAATAAAAGCACCCTCTATGAGCAGTGACAGATTTCAGGTCGTCCTAACCTGAGCGGAGGTGGGTCGACTCTGTGGGCTCTCCCTCAAACAGTCCCTCATCAGTGCCTGGAAGCCCGGCCAAGGCGAGCAGCCGTAGTGTTTTACTGGATCTGTGCACGAGAGGGTGAACAGTCAGTAAACGAAAAACAGACAAGAGGCTGTCTTTATGGCTTTCACCACTGACCAACTACAGATATAAATTCAAGGTTATCAAAATGAATTCAGAAAAGATTGCATGTCTTTTGTATAATCTTAAATTAGATTTAAATATCAAGAAAGCTGTTAAAACAACAATAACATGAAATCATGGTGGGAGAGTTTTTATGTCTCCACAGGTTTGTTTAAATGATTCAGTTTAGAAACACGGAAGAAAGCAGATCAATAATTTCAACTATAAACTTTGTCTTCATATATCTGTTTTGACCCCCCAATGATGCCAACTCAGGTCATTTGTTACAGATGTATTTAAATGCATCATCAATAACAACATTTGTTTAAAATATGAGCGAATCAAAAACTTTAACCTCATGATATCTCCTAAATTAATTAAAAACGTGAGCGTCGGCACAATAGCGCTTCTAAAAGAAAGCGGTCGGTCCAGACTGAACATAAACAGCTGAAACTATTTCATGCTCACACTTTAGGAAAGAAGTCTCTCATCTTTACCTGGGAGTTTTCCTTGAACTGCGACCTCATCGAACTCACTGGGGAACTTCATGCCGTCGGAGATGCGCTCGCCGCAGGTCAGGAGGTCGTAGAGCAGCAGGCCGAACGAGAACACGTCGGCCTGCTGGTTGTAGATCACGTTGCCTCGGGCGACTTCAGGCGCTCGGAAACCTGCCAGATACAAAGATGTGAGCTTCAAATCTACACACACAAACGTGGTGTACGTGACACACACAAGGACTTAAAAAAAGCTTCACACGTTGCGAGGATTTATAAAGTTTGCGTCTGACCTGGCGTGCCCTCGGAGCTCCGCACTCCCATGCTGCAGCAGTACTGAGAGATGCCGTAGTCTGTAATCTTGGCGATGATCTCAGAGTCGGTCTTCAGGTTGAACAGAAGGACGTTGTGGGGCTTCAGATCGCGATAGATGATCATGGCGGAGTGAAGGTACCTGATCACACACATTTTACACACCAAAGTTGACAGTACCTCTGCACTTAATTTATATCACAGTGACAATGTATTGAATCTTTTGTCATTTAAACAACACAAGACTTTTATCCCAATCTTTTTGCAGACTCAATAAAAAATGCAATGCAATGATGATTAACTCTACCGGAGCCCGTCGGCCACCTGCAGGGCGATTCTGTGCTGCAGCTTTCTGTTGAGGCTGCCGTTCTCGTGTTCGAACAGAGAGTCCAGCGAGCCCCGCAGAGCCAGCTCCATCACCAGGACCTGAGGGGCCGAGCCGGCTGCCAGCAGGCCCACCAGGCTGGGGTGACGGAGGCGACCCAGCACCGCCAACTCCTGCAGAAAAAACACACAATGAAAAAGATGATGACGGTAAACTGTACGTTAAAAAAGCTTGTCCACAGCAAAGAGAAGAATCTTGAAGTTTTTTTTATTGTAAATTAGTATTTTGCACCTGTCTGAGGAGTCTGTAGACGTAAAGCTCGGACGCATGCTTGTTGAATATTTTCACAGCTACTTCTTCGTTTTTGTAGACGCCTCGATAGACAGTCCCAAAGCCACCGTCACCTGTAAGACAAATATATCATTTATTCATGAGCTGTGTTATATTCATGTCATATTTTTAAGAAAACATATCAGTTTTTTGACAAACGCAAGCATATAGTAAGAACAGAAAGACAAAGAAACAGAAGAGAAAACAATGGAGATCTTCATTTTATTTATCTTGAAATTACGATATGTGGAATGAGCTCGGCGTACCCAGTCGGTTCTCTTTGGACATGTTCACTTCCAGCTCTTCACTGTCCAGTATCGTTCCTGCGGGCTGGTCACTCAGCACCAGGTCGGGAGCGATCTGAGAGATGGGAAGTGTGCAGCGGGGATCCTCGGGGCTCACCAGCAGAAAATCTACGATAAATGAAAGCATCATAATATCAGCACAAGAGATTTAAATTAATTAGAACCAAACACGTGCAACGATTCTGATGAATGATACCGTTGTCAAAATGCGTGAAGAGGTCCTCCAGCAGCATCTTGCTCCACTCCTGCCCATCCTCAAAGCTGTAGAGAGCCCACTTCTTCAGCAGGGCCTCCCCGCTGCCGTGCATGTCGGTGTTCAGCAGGCCGGGAAACCATTCCTCCAGCAGGGAGTCGATGTGATCCACCACCTGACCCAGCAGCACCCGGCCTGACGGGGAAGCAACGAGACAACTGTGATACCCGATCGAGTTAGACCTGTATAAGATTACACTATTAAGAGTCCATCATTTATTTAGGATTGCATATTTTCTCTAGTATTTGCACATTTTTGCCTGTTATTTGCACATTTATGTCATCATGTTTAAGTGGAACTGTGTTGTGTTTTATTTGAATGCTGCCACAGATAAACATGTTGCATTGTCTTAAAAAGGCAAAGACTGCACTCATTTGCCAAAAGTTTTCATTCTGTTGCCTCTAATGATGAAAACCAGTAGGTTTTTATGATAGATTAGAAGTGGAAATAATCGATTCTGCAATGCATCGTGTTGCTTTGTTGTGTGATTCTGCATCGGTGCAATAAAGTGTATAATCAGTTATCAGCACAGTTTCAGGAAGACAGCAGAGCAGCTGCAAGCAACAAGAAGTGAAACCACAACTGGCTTTTTTAAAAGAAGATGTCTCAGCTCACTGGTTTAAATTGATTGAGGGGAAATAATCCCTGTATAGAAATGCAAAATTGAGATAGAGATTCTAATCTAATTTAATAATCAAATTGTGACCCTCTGAATCATAATCAAATCGTGAGATGACGGATGATTCTCATCCCAGCTGCACATTGTTCACGACAGAAATCATTTACATGATATTTAGCATAAGTTTTTACATTTTTTAAATAACAGCACCTTTGTGTGACGAGGGTACAGTTATCCTGACGAAGCTGGAGGGGTTCTGCTCCACCGAGGCGGCCTCCACCAGACAGTAGGCCTCCGGGGACCAGCTCAGGTAGACGCCTCGCCTCCAGTAGATCCTGTTGGGTCGCAGCACTTTTTCCCTCCCGCAGAGCAAGTATGAAGAAAACTCCAGCAAGCGGCTGATCTGGCGAGACCAGTAATCCATGGGGAAGTACGGCATCTCGTACAGACGCACAATCAGCTCGGAGTTCTCGCAGTGAGGTAGCTCGATGACCGGCCTGTGTTTGGACAAACTGTGAAGGAAGAGACGAGCGGTGAGGGAAAGAAATATATGTTGATTCATTTGGCCTCTATAGGGACACCAATCCAAACCCCAATGTAGACTGACCTGCTGGGTACCAGCAGCTGGTCCTCGCTGAAGGGCAGAGCGATCTGAAACTTCTCCAGCAGTTTGAAGAACTGCGTCAGGTGGCTCTTGGGGAAACATTTGGTCTCAAACAGAAACTTTTCCACCATCGAGCGCTGAACGACTCCCTTTGGGTGCTCCCACAAGCCACAGCTCTTTAATGTCAGTTTCTACGGAGAACAGACAAAAGCGCCATCTGCAGGAGATCTGACACGCTCTTCAACATTTATCTATAAAGTTTTAATGGAGGGCTTTATGTAGCTGCCACTTTGGAGGTCATCAGTTCTTCTTCTCTTCTTCTCAGGATCTAGGATCAGCTGTCCAATAATGAATGTGAATGATTTCTGATGATTTTAACTTATTAACTCCTAACTTATAACCACTAATTTAACAAAAGGCTTTGTCGTGTACAAAATCTCAGCATGTGCAGTGTTGAGGATTTGCACTTGAATCAGACAATCTCTTGATAGTGTAGATATTGTAACAAATAGGCTAGATAAATTTGATATTTTAAAATTTATAGTCCACAAAAGTTAAAGTCAGATTACAATTATTTCCTCATTTAGATAAATTAACTTTCTGTTTTATTTCCAAGATCAGCCTCAAGCGTGAAGCCTCTGAAACTGTTGCTTTGTTTGAGCATTCAGCCTGAACAAAGACACAAAGTGCTCGATTGTCTCAGCGTGTGTTCAGATGAGGTTACCTGTGAGATGATGTTGCAGAGCCACTGCGGGTCGATGAAGTAGAGCTCCTGGAGCTGAAGCGCAGGATCGTCAAAGTGCAGCAAAACGCCTTCAGTGACAGGAGAACGAACAACGGGCTCGGTCAGATATAATGTTGATTACAATATTCAAAACTTTAGTGTGTTATACAACAGCCACGTCTCTGCATGGATGAGTGTTGCTCCTCCTTCAGTATCTACAGACTGCACAGCTTCAACTGAGAAGGAACGGTGAGATTTATATTCATGCAACATCTCAGCCTCATTTAATGAAGGATAAAGAGGAAAGTTTGAGCAGCCCTGACTCCGACTGACCGGCCTCGCTGAGGAAGTGGACAGCGTGAGGCAGCTCGGCCTCCTCCAGCTGCAGCTGGCTCTCCTGGATGAGCTGCAGCAGCTCCTGGTGCCTGAGAACGGGGAACTCCGGGGGAACCCTGCTTCTCTCCTGCAGAACTCGACGCTCCAGCTCCACGTAGCTGTCTGGAACCAGCTGACCCATCACGGGCTGGTCCTGGATCTGTGACAGGAAGAGGAGGTGAGACGCCGAAGACACAAAGAAAGAGAGGGAATAGTTTCACCTGCCGTCTGCGCTCTCTCACCTTGAAGTTGGTGACTTCCCTGGCGATGGCCTTGCGGAGCTTGGTCATGGTGTCCGAGTCCTCACAGACGGAGACCATGTAGTAGTCCCGGATGGCGGGGAAGCCCTGGTGGCTCAGCAGCTCCTCTCTGATCTTGGTCAGACAGGCCTGAAGCTGCAGCTCGTCGCTCACGTCTGTGTGAGTTCCCACCAGGATGACCGGGGACAGAGGAGCTACAGCCTGAAGTGAAGAGCAGTGAGCGGATTTTTAAACAAATGCCTGCATACGGACATCATTTACATGTCAAACTAAAACAAGTCTGATTTGAACAGTTATTTTCAGAGTTGAGTTCATCTCTAGTTGGTGACTCACTTTGATGTTGAAGAGCCAGGGTTTGATGGCGTCCACCTGACTGGCTCCCTTGCTGAGGTTGTACACCACCAGGTAGAGAGCTCTGGAGGTCAGGAAGTGAGGGTGAGAGCCGCTGAACTCCTCTCCACCTGTGAGTTAAAGAAGGAGAGACTAACTCACATCAGCTGAACAGTATTTTCACAAAATGTCTGGTTTAAAAGTTGAATCCAAATCCTTTTATTACTGTCACTTTTTCTTGCAGTGCATTTTGTCTTGTTTGAGTTACGGTACATGGTCTCAAACTGATGACTTGGACTTAAGACTCAACATTTGGACTCCATCTAACATCTAATAAACCATTTAACATCTCTGCAGCAAGTGACTGATATGAGGCGCTGCACCACATGTGACTTCATGTTACTTGTCCCTAAAACAATGTGAAGGAGATGTATTATACTTTTAACTTTCAAAATAAAGTCGATCAACCTGAGAAGTCCCAGACGTTCAGCACCATTTTCTTCTTGTCCCGTTCCCTGATGGTCCAGTCCCGGACGTCGATGCCGACGGCGGCCCGCTTCGAGTTCAGCTGGGAGCGCTTCAGCTTCATCAGCTGCTGGATCAGGGTGGTCTTCCCGCTGCCCGCGTTCCCCACCACGATGAGCTTCATTCTGTAGTACGGCACCGCCTTCTTCAGCCGCTGCTGCAGGAACCTGCGAGGGAAGGTGGAGTTTATTTAGTTTTTTTTTCATTTTATTTCTTCTTCTACAAATCCAAGACTTAGTGATCATCAACTGTAAAATAGCACAAAAGGAAGCTATTCAAAGAGCATCAACATTCATCAGGTTTTTAAAGGCCTCAACCTGACAATGTCTTTGGTCTTGCTGCCGATGTGTTTGAGGTCCAGCTGGAGTCGGAGGCCGTCCAGCGGCAGGTCCCACAGTCGGCCCAGTTTCCCCATCTCGTCAGGGAAGGAGCGCAGGTCAGCGTTGTGACTCACATCCAGAGAGGTGAGTCCTTCCAACAGGCCGATCTGAGGAGGGATCTGAGCAGACGACAAGACGATCAGAGGTGCGCGACTGCTTCGCCTCTTACACCAGGATGTAAAACAATCATATGTTTGTCTTCTAACTTCTCTTTACCTCAGTGAGCTTGTTGTGGCTCAGGTGGAGTTTCTCCAGTCGGGCCCATTTGTAGATGGGTCCGCTCAGATCCAGAGCCGCGATGCAGTTCTGACTGAACATCAGCTCTCTGAGGTTGCTGGACTCCCAGGATCCCGGGCCGGGCAGGGCGGCGATGCTGTTGCTTCTCATGTCAACAGACCGCAAGCTGGACGAATAAAGAGTGAGAAGCGTTTGTATTATAAGGATGTAGGAGATCTTTATTATACAGGAAAAAAAGACAGATTAACATTCATTGAAGCATTAACTGAGTATGTGACTCACTTTGGAAGGTGGAGTATTGCCTCAGGAACAGAAGTGAAGCTGTTGTTGGCCAGTTTCAGTGTGGTGATCTTGGATGGGAGATGTGACAGTGAACCTGGAGAGGACAGATCCAATTTTCAGTTAAATTAACTAACCTGCAGCAAATCTCCACTAAATCAAACAGTGAATTTATTTTGGTAAAAGCTGATGGTACGATGCCTCTTTTTGTAGTTTTTTCTTCCAAAATTTAAAAGACCTCGGCAGCGGTGTCACCATCTGCTTCACTTAAATATTCTCAAATATTTTGTATACCGTCATGAAATTAAACTTTCACTTAATCTCTCCACACAAATAAAAAGGGCACAATGCATTTCTAATTGCAGGTTGATGCTCACAGATTTTGTTCATGGAGACGTTGAAAGTTTCCAGTTTGGGGCAGCTGGTCAGGAAGTCTGGAGACATTTTCTCCACGTTGTTCTTGCTCACATCAAACTGTTTGATCTCAGGCAGACACAGCGGCACACACAGCTCGGTGATGATGTTACTGAAAAGAGAAGGAAGGAAAACGACAGATGTCCTCAACACTGTGGATATGTTGTTACTTTGCACCTGAAAAAGTGAAGGGTTTCAGCAAAGTTTCCTAGAAAGTTGGTGGTAACCTTCCTGTAAAATAATTTCAGATGAACTACTATGCATTTACAACATCTTCTGCTCTGAAATAACAGAACTGTGCAGCTCTGAGGTCTGCGCTCTGTTTCTGCTTCCTTGTAATCCTTCTGGCCACTTTGTTTAGAAAGCTATTTGAGAAATGAAGAAGAATGTGTTTACTATGATTTGGATTTACAACCACCAACAATCTAATTATATTCTCGTACTGACACGGCCGTTCAGATTGGACATTTCATAACCCGTATACACAGTGGGAATCATTGTATGGCTGCATATTTAGTTATTCATGTGCTTTTCAGGAAAGTTTTACGGGAAATACCCCAAAATTACCACTGGAGCCGTGCACAGCTTTCTGCTATGCAATAAACCGATGAAATCAGATTTCACAACTTTATAGACTTCTGCGTATCCGTCTGTCTGGAGTAAAAAAGTCCGGAGGAGTCTTTGTATGTGGTTTTGCTGTGTTTGTAGAAACCAACACATCAAAACAATGAAAGTGATGTGAGTGCAGATGCTTTCTAACTCACAGTTCTCCTCAAATCTACTTGTATCTAAATGCCACAACAATCCGTTTCATCCGTCGTTCAGACCGGCTGCCTACCCCTCCATGAACAGCTCCTCCAGCTGATTCACGGCGCGGCCCAGCTCGTGGGGGAAGGTGGTGATTTTGTTGAAGGACAGATTGAGCTGCCGCAGCGACGGGCAGGTGACGGCGGGGTCGAAGGTCAGCAGGGGGCCCACGCTGTTACGGGAGATGTTCAGCGTGCTGAGCGAGAGCAGGGACAGCAGCTCCACCGGCAGCGCCCGGAGCTGGTTACCCTGCAGGTCCAGGCGAGTCAGACTCTTCAGGCTCTGCATCGAATAAAAAGAATAAAAACTTCAGCGTACATTTCTTTTTTACGACGCCACATCTCTGCCAGTCGGGTGCATCACCTGGCAAAGAGCCGAGGGAAACTCCGGCAGGCTGTTGTGGCTCAGGTCCAGGCGGAGGAGATGTCCGAGCTGCTGCTGGACGGAGCCGTCGTCCATCAGGCAGGACAGAGAGTCCAGCTCGTTGCCCGACAGGTCCAGCAGGCGGATCCTGTCCCTCTCTTTGGGCAGAGCGGCGAAGTTCTCCGAGGATCCGAGAACTGAAGAGGAGACAAACCATAAACTACGATCTGACGGAAAGACTGTCATAAAGCAAAGAGCATTTTCTGAAATTTTAAAGGAAAATCACCTCTATTCTCTGTTAGTATGTGGTAAAATGTGCACATATTTTTTTAAATGTTGTGTCTTGTAGGAGGGTTTTTGAACATTTTTGTTATTTGAAAATCGATGAAAATCTGTCACATGTATCCCGTGGTTTGAGAAACACATCAAACACGTGTTAAAGGTTATTATTAAAATTATTATGCAGACGTATATAATCCCTGTTATTTCTGTTAAATAGTGTGATGTAGTGTAGAGCTTTTCTTCAGCAGCTGTGGATGCTGTTTAAGTCAGGGTTACTTAATGTCGTGTAATATGTCGATACCTTTTGGGTATCTCCTCTGTGTAAGTTCGCTGTGCTCATTCTCAGCTTGTCCACTCTGAAAAAGGAGAAGACAACAGAGAGAAAAACCAACAGTGAGAAAACATTTAGGATTTTTTACTGTAAGAAAAGAAAATCTTTGGTCTAACAGTTTACTGCACTTTGTGTAGTAGTTTATTTAACAGTCTAAAACAATTTGAATATCACATTCACAGAGTCAATAAAGAGGTTTCACCTCTGCACTGGCGTGTCTGCGTCGGCCCTGCTTCTTTTTGAAGGAACCGCCCCTCAACTCCTCTGATGAATTATTATGCGGCTTCGGAGAAAGAACCCCTGATAGAGAATCACTCCCTACGAAAGAAAAGAAAAACTTTCAAAGGGTGGATTTATGATTTCTAATGTGCTGGTAATGATTTTTTGTTGTTTTGTTGCTGTTGCTCTTCCTTTGCAAGATAAGGAACGATTTAATTGTACAATTTTAAATGAAAACATAACTCGGATATAAAAATATTTTCTTCTTAGTTTGGGGTGTTGTGTTTCTGAGAAGTTGTGACAGTGAGGAGATCTGACAGATCATTTGTCCTCATTTCAGTCTGTGGTACAATTACAAGCAAACAAATAAACCGAAAAGTCGACCCGCGATTTGAGCACATGAATCGAATAAAATGTGAGTTCCTCTTCAAGTCTGAGGACATTTGCTGCCTGTGATTGAACTCCACAGTGGCTCATATTCATACAGGTCAAACATCTACTTCTCCTCTGAGTTTTACCCCCGATTGAGCTCGGTGTGACATAAATTTCTGATATTGATGAACACACTGCAGGACGAGCTGAAGCCTGAATCGTCTCTGTAAACTCTACCATCGCTCTCCATGTCGTCGTTGAAGAACAGGCCGTCGTCCATGGAGACAAAGCTGAAGCTGGAGTCGTCGCTCTCTTCAGAAATGTAACCCGACGTCAGACAGGGGTCGGCCAGAGACCTCGGAGGAGCGCTGCTGCTCTTGGGCCTCTGGAGAGACTGAATGTACCTCGCCAAACTCATCCCTTTACCTGAAAGACAGAAAAAGGACAGAGAAGTTGAAACTAGGTTGCAACACATCACAACATTTTGTCCGAGACTCAGTGATAAAACAGAGAAAGTCCTCACTGTTGCTGTGACGGACGCTGTGTGTTCGGCCTCTTTCAGCCAGCAGGGGGCAGAGCCAGGCGGCGTCCAGGCGGCCCAGCCTGAAGCCCCCGAGGCAGAGCGAGCTGTTGTTGAGGTCCAGGCCGAGTCGGCCCAGCAGCTGGATGACGGCGGGTCCGTCGCCCCGCTTCACGCTCACCGCCAGAGCCCTGCGCAGGTGCTGCTCGTGGGCGCCGCGACTGACCAGGAGCTCGACCAGCTCGAGGGGCCCGCCTCTGTCACACACCTGAAAAAGACAAGAGGCCACGACTGAGACCGAACTCATCATTATCTTTATTGATTGATCTTTTTATTAGTAGTGCTGAATTTGTTTTTGATAAAGTTCACATCCAGCACCATCAAGGACGAAAAATCGAGCATCACATGTTTATTCACTCGTTTATTTAAACTTTGATTAAATAATTCTGAACTCAGATCTGAATTTTAAACAATTTTCTTTCAATAAAATACTGACAAATGCCCGTCAAAGCTTAAAGTAATGTTTCAAAAAGATTTAAAAAATCCAAATTTCCTCATTTGTCTCATCAACAGAAAAAAAAACTCATTTAGGAATTCTCACACTGAAGAAGTTGGAAATGCAGTTGTTTCCACTTAAAATAAAAATAACTTAACTGATCTGATCTACTGATGAATTAAATCTTTTAATACTTTCAGCACTGTCCTACAAATCAGTCTATTCTGATCTGGACTTTTTGGAGGAAAAATACTGAAAGAACACTGCCTGACAGGAGTGAAAACTCTCGCTTGCTTGCAAATCTCCCCAATGAAAGATTAACAAAGTCGACCCTGATCTGACATGTGAGCTAATGGACTTTTTTTCCTTTATCCTGTGAGGCTTCGTGACCTCTGACCTGGTAAACAAGAGATTCTGTTTTGGTCTTCTTGTTGATGTCGGCACCGAGCTCGATCAGACACTCGGCCAACGTGGTGTCTCCGTCCTCGCAGGCCTTTTCCAGCATGCCGTAGTGAAGCTGCGCGTCGCACCACATCTTCGACAGAGCCAGACACACCGACCTACGCAGCTGCCGGCAGGCGGAGAAGACGGGAGGCGAAAAGTTAACGAGGGCAGACGTGTCGTTTTTATTAAGTTACTGCAAGCGGGGGCCTCAAAAACTTTCTAGCAAAGCATTTTCTAAGAACAAGCAAAGTAAGAGGTGGCTGACAATCTCTGATCTTAATCTGAAAGTATTCAGACGTGGCTGTTATGTCCTGCATGGTCCTTTTGTACCGTGTGTCCCTGTGTACAGAACGGCCTGTGTTTTAACGTGACCGTCTGCACACACGCAGAATGTGACTGAAACTCCTGATTTTTCCATGCAGTTGCATCAGTTTTGAAAAACATTATCACAGCAGATCAAACGGGGAAAAAAAAAAAAATCAAGAATCTAAGAAAATGCTTCGCTGGTTCCTTTAGAAAATTAAAAAAAATACTTAATAGTGAATGCTGCAGAGGGCCTATGATTATACTAAGACATGACAAGAGGGGAACACAGAAAAAGACAGAAAAAGCAGGAAAATCACTTTCGTTTGTCTCGTCTAACCAAACTCACCGGGGTGTTGTTCTGATCGGGAGTCTCCTCTCTGAGGTGCTGGAAAATCTGCCTGTCGAAGTCCTCCCTCTGCAGTTCAGCAGCTGCCCCCGAACAGGCGTCCAGCATCCTCAAAGCCACCTGGAAACACTGCAGGACGCGCGGCGGAGAAAAGATCGTGAGTCCGCAAGAACAAAACTTTACTACAGTCTTTACAGTCAAAAGATTATGAACAGTGCATGACCCCGAATCACAACACACACCCGCCTCAAACAGTCTGTACTGAGTAAACACCCTGCATCCTCACACGCTTTGATTCTCAGCAGTTAAATTATTATAGTTAACGCAGCTTCAAAGAGCTGCTAAATCGGGTATAATTCAATTTATAGGAGTTTTAGTAGATAGTCATGGTGCCTGGTCAACTTCTAATTTTGTTGGAAATTAAATTTCAGGGTGAGAAACTGACAACAAAAGAAGATAAATAAATATTTGCATGCATCGTGTTCAAAGTGAATGAGAAAGGCACAAAAAAAAGGGATGCAGCAGCCAGCACTGTGATTTTCATGATCACGTTTCATCACTTCGGGTCACCTTCAGGAGCATCTCGCCGTCCTCTCTGTACTGCTTGAGAGAGGCGACAACAACGGAGGCCAGGACGGGTACGATCATCCTCGACAGCTTCTTCTTGGACACGAGGTAGTTGAGCAGGGTGAGACCCCAGTAGTGTATCTCTGGAGGAAGTTAGAGAAAGCACGATTTGTCCTCTTTATTTCTAAAACAACAGTATTATAAAGCTTCACATGAGACATTTTTATTAATTACACCATCTGTATATTGGTGTAATACATAGCCGTATATTCAAGTTTATTTAGCTTTTACTTTTGTTTCTGGAGTTCTTCCTTCATCTAATTATCATTCAATGTCACTGAAATACATCAAAACTTGCTTTATTTGAGTTCAAGGGAGCAAAATGGAGCGTTGACTAAATATTACTGTTGTGTCAGACTTTGACTGCAGAGGCATCACTGACAAACGGCCTCGTTCATGTCACACTGCAGACAGCTGTACCTCGCTCCCGGGGGAACATCTGTAGTGTGTGCAGCACCGTGTCGATCGCCCCCTGCTGGCAGAGCAGGTCCACTGCGCCGGAGCAGTCGGCCAGAGCGGAGAGCACCTTCAGACCACACTTCTGAATGATCGGGCTGCTGATGAACTGCAGGGGCACAGACAGGATGAAGCTTTTTATACTGAGTCTGTAATGAAATGTGGGGTGTTACACAGCAATAGAAAAAAAAACATTTAGATCGACTTCATCCTGTTACCACTCATGAAATATATTTCTAATGATGAAATATAGAAATCACTTCTTACTATAATGCATAACCATGAAGTTAAAATTAAAATAAAAACTGAGCATCATTGCTTTGTGAACAGGAGGATGACTGATGCACTGGGCTGTGAGATTTTAGAAATATACTTTGGAAAAAAAGTTTTTTTTGCACTACGAGAGACAAAACACTAATATTTTTCATGAAGTAATAAAACCCTCACCTTTTAATTATTCTTTAAACTTGATGTTTTATCTTACATGGACAAGATGAACAAATCACTTAAAGTTTTAGACTTCCCATAATTGTCTGTAATTTATCAGATTTGTGATATAGACGTCATGGTGACTAAAAAGAGTGCTGTTGTTTATATTTATGTTTTAGTTTTTACTTTTCTGCGTTGAGTTATTACGTAAATCTAAATGTTTCAAATAGTTTTAATTAAATTGCATAAGAAAATCCTTTATACTGCAGTTAAAAGTCTATATTGAGGCAAATTATTGGCTTCTTGCTTTCCCACTGTCATGTGATGATTTTTTTTCTTCTTCTTTGCCTTTTCAGAAGCTGTTTTTGTCAGTTTACCATCCTCCCCTCAGACTGAAGGGTACCAAACAACCACATAAGGGGAAAAAAACAAAAAAAACATGGTCACTATTCATTCGTACCAGTAGGTCAACTGGCAAATTCTTTTTAGAAATGTAATTACATCCCTCTGACGGTCTGGCTGTGGGACAACCTACTGTATAATTTCTACAATGAATGGATGAACTGTTGTTTAATCTATGTAATGAATGAGCACTATATGTCCTGGCCGAGTAATTTGCTTCTCTTTTATGTGCAAAACAAAGTCCTGTCACAGTGCTTTCTCTGTCTTCTTTTTGGCTGTCTGCAAATGTATTCTCGTTTTTTCATATTATATCAGGACAGATTTTTAAAAGCATCCAGCGGTGGGAAAAAGAGGTGTATTTTACCCTGTTGAGAACTTCCAGGTAGAGTGTGTGAGCTCCCTCCACCACACACTGGTTTTTCAGGACCTTCAGCGACACGTCGGCCATGTCGGGATCTGCGACCGAGACGCCGTTCTCCCTCAAACTCCTGTCTGCAAAAACACACACAGAAAACAAAGTGAGGGACAAAGAGGCAAGCAAACGTACAGGCTGCGGAAAACAGCCGCTCCGTTATCAGCTGTTAATCTGATTAGGAGTGTTACAAGTGCAGCGCAGAGGAAGAGCACGCCGTAACCTCGTTTGGAGAGAAATTAAAGCAAAACAAGCTGCTGCAGTGAACCAGCTCTGCACTCCCCCGATGAACAAAGAAAATATACATTTGCACCGCCGCGCAGCTCGAGCAGTCATAATCTGAGTGAGCATGAGAAAATCAAGTTTCCAGCTTCGTTTGCGGGGGTTGTTTTGCTTTTTATGCACACCAAATCGACAGCGGCACGTCTGTTTTCACACAATACTTCACGCTACACACAGATACTTCTTGACCTTCGTGACAAGTGGCTAATCAGGTCCAAGAAAAAGCACAACTCTATTTTGAGACGTTCCCTCAAGGCTGGACTGCCTGAAATGCAATTTAATGCTAATTATTAAAGCTGCATTGATAGATTTTTTTTTCACTGCAGGTTTCCACAGCAGACTGAGAAACACAGAATGTAAAAAGAGATAATAAAGTCCAATATATCACTCTTCTTTTAGCTTTGTTTTAACCTCCTCCAAATCCAGAGGAAAGAGATCCAAAGATGGTGATGAGCTGGCGTGTGTTCATCACTACAGGTAACTTGTTTAACATTATTATTATTATTAGTCATCTAATTATGTGTTAAAGTAGGAGACATCGATAAGTGGAACTTTTTTGTCTGTTTTTTTTACTCTTAGAGTAAATGTCAAACTTGACAAAGAAAAATCGAACCGAAAGATCAGCAACATTTTATTAGCATGCCGCCTTTGGGATGTGTATTACAACAGAGAGAACACTTCCAAGTCCCTGAGATGAAATAAGAAAAAACATTTGTTTTGTACCTGGGCAGAGGAAGACCAGGCTGGCCTGCAGAGCCTCCAGCTGAACCTCCGGCTGGAAGTTGTGGATCTTCATGGTGCTGAGGATCTGACTCATGGCCATGTTCAGCTCATCCAGACTGGCCGTCCTGCAGCCAAAGAGAGAAAATATTATTCTGATGGTCACCACCATTTCTTGATAAGTAAGACATCAAAACATGCAAAAATCTGTGAAAATCTATTCCTCAAAGTGCCTTTTTTTACTTTACATCCTTTAACTATACATTATTTTCTAAAAACCACACAGGAAATCACAGATTGGAAACAGTTTGTGCACACCTCCCCTGGAAGAGCAGGCTGAGCAGTTTGCAGGCGCTGATGGAGACTTCGGTTGAGGTTGAATGTCTCTTCATCATCTCCACCAGGTTGACGTGGAGGCCGCTGGACAGCAGCAGAGAGCGCATTTTACCTGCGAACGGAGCAGACGTTCACTGTATGAACCAACAAAAGAGCATTTCACGTGTGCGTGAAATTTATACTATTATCAGTGTCTTGATAGAGGTGGACTGAAGAGAACTTGGATATCAGTGTAAAAGCATACTGGATGTTTTAAAAAATCCAAACACACCAATCTGCTTTCTAGCTGTGATGATAAAATCTTGTGTTCCTGAGTGCGTTACTACTTTACTGTCTCTACTGACGCTCTGAATCTGAAAGTTATGTGCATTCACTTTTAAAATTTGTGAGGAGCGTGTGTTAAAACTGCAGTGAGTGATTTTTCTTGGGGAAGTTCTGTCTGCTTGGAGGATGTTAGTCCAATATTCACTCTTTTTTCATCTCCGTTTTTGGTCTCTTCCTTCTCTTGAGATCATCTTTCTGCTGTTTGATGTCGAGCAGGTTGTGTACAGTTGGTCTTTAGAGCTTTTTTAATGTAAAAACACCTGCCTGTACCTGCTGGCAACGACTCCGTTAGACTCATAAACGTGAACCAAAACTGAAGGGGGCTGCAGAGTAAAGGCGATAATTCTTTGAAGGTTCACCCCCTTTACGTCATCAAATTGTTTTCACGCCGTCATGTGACACGTGGCTTCGGTGCGCGCCGTTGAAGACTCACTGTTGTGTGTGAGGAGCGTGGCGATGGCGCTGGTAGCAGCTTCAAACACGCTGGGAGACGAGGAGTGGAGCAGCATGGCCGCCATTAACTGTCTGTGAACAGGAGTCCTGCAAAAAAACAAAACAAAAAAACACAATAAACTATCATCAGACATGTTTACATCGTCCTTAAACATTCATCATGACCTGCAGAACAATAATCATGCTCGCCATCATCATCAGATCATTTCTCATTTCCTTTTTCATTTGGCTTTTTCTTTGTCTGCCATAAAATGACATGTGTTAGACATCTGCGTGGTTTCAGTGCAGACCTCTCATCCTGTTCCTCTTCTGACTGCTTCACTGCTGCACCGTGCAGCAGCAGGTTGTGAATGGCCCAGCTCGCAGCTTCCTGAGGGGGAAAACGTTTTTCACACACGTTACAGATCATTAACCTTTCAACCTGCTCAACCATTTTGTAGAGCACATTTTGACTCTCCATGTCTTACTGAAAAACATGTTTTAGTTAATTCCCCGTTTCAGCCCTCTCTGCCACTCATTTTAGGTAAATTACACTAAAACAGTCCATGATGTGTTTTGTAATAGTATACAGAGAAAGGAAGTTAGCAAGAACAAAATCATTCCTGACATGAGGTCTGTTTGCTGTAATTGTAAAAAGGTAAGCTAATATTATTTGACATATTATTTTGTCTAAGGAATTGCTGAACATAACTGTGTAACTTGAATCATAGAAATAAAAACTAAAAAGGATTTATGAAGTCATAAAGTGACCAATATTTCAAAAACTCTGGGGTCTGTTCATAAAAAAACATTGGTGTTATTCGTGCCGTACAGAAATTAAAAAAAGAAACACGTTTTTCATTTTCTTGGTGATGATGTTAAAGGTTTAAAATGCTTCTGTGTTACATATCTGCTGTGACTCGAGGTGAAGAAGAAGCTGAGCTGACCTGAACGGCCGGCTCGGCGGCGTGCAGCTCCAGCGCCTCGCAGCAGGCCTCCATCCAGCCCAGGCCCATGTCGTCCACCTCCTCCCGGCCCCTGTTCTCCTCCTCCTCTCCCTCCTCCAGAGCCTGCTCGGCCACCGCCTTGTTCTGCACGATGGTGGCGGCTGATAAAAGCAGGCGGTGCGGTGCGGTTAATGCGCCGTACGCGATCTGATGGAACATCTATGAGGTCTTTTGTTCGTAACGGCAGTGACTGCCAACGCTAACTGCATTTTTTTAAAAGCATACAGCTTCCCAACACAACTGAACAGATGAGGACAGATAACTTTTTACTGAGAACTCACTGCGCTGACGCATCTCAGACCATATCGTTGGCGTAAGCAAACGTGTGTCACATTCACTGTTTGGCAGTGTGTTCAGTTATGTCAGGTTCACGATTATTTCATGATTAGTTTTCTGGACTACAGGAAAACACCTCCATTGTTTCACACTTGACTTCAGCTTCATCAGCCTCCACATTCCAGCGTTTCTGCAGTTTTAGGAACATTTCTACACACAGATGATAAATATATATGATCCAAATGCTTGGGGGCTTATAATTATGAGTAGGGTCTCATAAATAAAAGTACTAATGGGGGTTAAATCAATTTTTCATGTCAAACAGGTCAAAGTATGACCAAAAACCACCGGGTAGAAGAGACTCTATGATTATTTCACATGTCGATGAATTTATCAGTGTTCATAACAGTCCTAGCAATATGATTAATCAATCAGTCAATAGATCAATAGATTAATAATGATTAAGCTCATTTAAATCTTTATTAAAACTCATGCCTGTCCATTATAAGTCAAAGAGATACTTCCCAGTCTTGTAACTGTAAAAAACAGATTTCATAAAGTTACTGAAAATTATTCTTTTTCATTCCTTCTAAGGCCTTTAGTTTATGGTAACGTAAAAGAAAACTGCTGTGAAAAGCTGTGGAAAACACAGGCAGGTGCTGTGTGACTGATAATGTGCTGCTGAGGTACCTTAATATCATTTACTTGCTGTATTTCGATGCTGAGGTCGAATCATTGTTCCGTCTCTACCACTAAGCCCTCTGTGCAGATATAAATAAATGAGTTAAATATAGTGTGTGCATGCGTGTGTGTCCTCACTGAGGTCAGCCAGGCAGGAGAGAGCGGCGGCTTGCAGTGCGGCGTTTTCAGGAAACGACTGACAGGCTCTCACAGCGACCCTCTGGACGCCGTTCAGCACCAGGATGTTGTAGTAAGTCTCTACAGGACGAGAAAATGACACTTCTGTTGAGCTCTGCTATCTGAAAAATGTTATAAAAACCATCTCATCCAAACACAACTCAACATTGACAGTGATAAAACAAAACAGTGTCAAAGTTAAGTATTGATTATTTGTATTTTATACCCCAAACTTTTCCAAAATTCAGACTTTTTTAAAGTTTAAAGTCGCCCTAAGTGTCGCTTACAAAAGGGATTTTAGCATTAGTTTACAATCACCCAACAAACACTTAAACCCTGCTGGACAACCAAGAAATGAATAAATAAATAGTCCTCTTGTGACTCTACTAAACTTGGACATGCGACAAAGGTTTTTATCTTTAACCACAAACATTAAAATGTTATTGTATGAAGGAGGAGGATGTTTATACTGGACTTAAATATGAGTGCATGTAGTTTGAATCGGATGGAAACTTCGAGTCTGACCTGATGTTAACCTCTTGAACAGGCGGCACGCCGTCTCCTGCAGCTCCTCCACTTCGGGGAAGGCGTCCATGGCGGCGATGATCAAGCTGTAGCATCGAACGCCTCCCGACATCAACACCTCCACGTTACTGCCTGGAAGAGAAGAGATAATCAGTTTGATGGTTTCTCTCTCTAAGATTATAATCCTCCATTCTTTGTTGGGTTTGAGGATTTTAGTATATGAAGTGATTATGCAGGATAATAGTCAGCTTTAAATGTATGAATCAGTCTCTAGTTGTATGAAGAGAACAGTGTTAAGAACTAAAAGCAGTTACAAGGAGCTATTTTAGTTTCAAAAAGTAAAAACTATTTAGTAAATTCAGGGTGGATACTACAGGAAAAGATAAATGGCAAACAAAGAAAGACAAGAGGGATGTCAGAAAAATTCCTTCACAAATAAAAGACATTGACATCTCCACTTAGCCTGGAATCCCCATGACCGTGAAAAATCGTACATCTGTGAAAAACACAGATTAAAGTGGAAAAAATGTTTATGACCGCAACTCATAACACAGATTTTCTCTCCTGAAAAACACAGGACAAATATAGTGGTTGATATATTACATTTACTTCAGTCTCTGCGCTGAAGATCTGAGGTGGATGTGAAAAAAAGAGTAAAAGTGGACCTGACAGGTCTCTGTTGTGTGATAAACATTTAACACGGATGGAAAGCCTCCCACATTACCTAACAAACACACTGCGCTCCCAGAACTGTTTCACCAGAATTCATCATCATTCAAGTGACTGAGGTCTTTTTTTTAACCAGTTATGGAGAATGGCCATCACGTCATGATGGCGTCATCAGAGACTTATCAGCATCACCAAAGATGAGAAGACACTGCAGCGAAGAAACGACAGCCAGCTGTATTTTATGTTAGACCGCACTACATTTCCATAATGTGTTCCCAAAAGACAACTGATAGTTGATGATGATAGTTTACTGTGAAAATATGATTTTTAATCACTAAATGGAATTGATCCTTATCAAAAACACTTGGTTAAAATACCATTATTTATCTATCACTCAAAGACTGATCTAAAGTTTTATGTTAACAGATTATTTGGTCTATATAGCTGCTGTAGGTAATACGGCTGTATTCTTCAAATACAGTGAGATTGACGATTGAGATATAGTTGTTTTTGTTTTTTTGGGGGGTTACTCTAAAGTACCGTATAAATCCCACATTTCTTTTTAGCCTTTTCACTTCTTACAGTGGTAAAAACTCAAATCTCTTGAATGCAAAATCTCTGCAAAACTCAATAAATGAAAACAAGACTTTGACTTTTGAATAATGTGATGATAATATCAGCTGCTCCCTCTTATTGAGCTTATTCAGATTTTAAACCAATGAAGTTTCTGTGATGCCTCCAATGTTTTCATGTCACTCAAACTAATCTACTGATCAACTGAGTTATTTTGTCGAGATTTCAATTTAAATTGGCAATTAGGGAAAACCTTTCCTCTATACTCTGTTATTATGAAAAAGGATGAAAGGAGGCAGCGTGGAACATTTGGTACGTCAATGAAACGTCATTATGATGGTTAAACAGAAGTTATGTCTCTTAAATGATCAATAGCTTGCAATATGGAACAAACTCATGCTAAATCTTTCTTTTACTCATCAACCTTCCCAAGAATGCTGCAATCACGTCAAGCTTGTATTAGAAGGATTCAGGACCTGATAATTGCATTTGCTGTTCCAAACATTAAAAATACATTTTCATGGAACTGTTGGACTCCAACCTAATTATCTATTATATAAATATGAGTTTGGAAAGCAAATAAATAAGAGTATTGACTCAAGGAGCAGCAGTGTTCCTCACCAGGAGGGAATTTCCATGAAGTTTTAGCAATTTTCAACAAGCGCGGCGGTGCAGCGTCACGCGTGTTTACTGCCGTTTGTGGTATAATCTGATTTATAAAAAGCGTTACGGTGACATCATGGTCTGGTGGTGAGGGCAGAAATAGACCATGTGAAATAAAGAAATAAACGGGTTGATGTTTAATGTGCTTCTTCAATGATCAACGCGAGGTGGAACGGATCAACCATTACATTTCACATTCCTGAACCTCCCCACATCAAGAGAACCGCTGAGTCTGCCCATCAAGAGGTTCAAACCAAATACCTGCCTCTAAATTTGTGAAAACCAGGTTTAAAGAACATTTTTGCCCCTCGCTTTGCTAACCGGGTCAAGTGAGGTCTTACCGGGACGAGCCAGCGGGAGCAGCACCTTCATGGCCTGCAGGAGCAGCTCGGGGCCGTCGGGGAACCTCTGCAGAGCTGCAAGAACCACGACGTGATCCTGGTTCTCCACAAACTCCACCAGGTGGTCGTCACTCACTGCAAACACAGATATCCAGCTGATACAGTAAAATATGAAAGCAAAGGGAGCTAAAGCGCAGAACTTTACATTTAGGTACAAAGTTTAGCCTCTTAAACCAGCTTTTTAACTGGATATGAAAGAAGCTCTGTTTAATACTGATGTTTCTATCTGAGCCAGAGAGGCAAGCCAGAATCTGTTTTTTAATAGTTATTCTTAATGCCATCAATAATAATTAATACTTGAATGTATATAGTTTAATACTTTTTGCACACTTATTGTATATTATTTAGTGTATATTATTGACTTGCATTTTTGTCATCAAGTTGTAGGTTGCAGCATCGTGAACGTGCACATCAGGCTCAACAGCGGCTGTACTTTCTGTGGAGGTTGAGGAAGTTTGCCATGGCTCTGTTCATACTTATAGTTATATTTTTGCAGAGTTTATATTTCAATTGTATTTTTCTGTACAGATCCTTTTAAAACTGCCCTTATTTTGTATTACGTTTTTTATATTAGACTTCTAGTGCTTGTTTCACGTTCATTGTGAACAGCGAAGGAAGAATTTCATTGTATGTGGAACATGTTTGTTTAGTGTGCATATGACAATAAACACTTTGAATTTGGTGAAACACGACTAACTTCATCCACAGGGATGAAAAAATCAAGATTAGATTCTTCACATCTGACTACCTGGGGCTTTAATGTCTGTGTGTGTGTGTTTGTGTGTGTTCACCTTTCTCCAGGAGGAACTGCAGAGCTGCACAGCCGTGGAGTTGAACCTCCTCACTGGTAGGAAACGTCTTCATCGCCTGCACCACCAGGCCAAACACGTCCTCCTCCTCCTCCAGCACCAGCAGAGGAATCATGTCTGCGAAGTCGTGAGGTAAACACATTAACAACATACATCCAGTTCCTTCAGGAGGTTAAGTACTGACCATCATTTTAAAAACCAAAATAAAAAACTATTTAAAGGTTGTTTCAACAATCAGTGGTTGATTCCTCCAACCAAAAAAATTTTATCATCATTTTGTTAAACAGAAAAAAGGGCAAAGCAATACTTACTGAGAACTTTCTGAGCAGTGAATCAATTATTAACATATTCACTAATAATTTATCACTTATGGATTATATTCAATCTACAAAGAGTCATGAAATCTTTGGTTTGCTTTATTATTGTTTTTTGGGAGTGCAGCACTTGACAAATCACTTTGTTTTAGTTTAATTTTATAAAGTTTGTTTTCTTAGACAAAGCATGACGAGATGTGGATCATTAACAGACTCGAGCATTACCGATGAAATCATTTGCAGAAACAGCTTCCCTTGTTCCTCTTAAAGTTAACTACAAAGAGACGTTTCATTGAAGTAGATTTTAAAATGGGGAACCTCCCACATTGCACATGCACATACAGAAAACACTGTGACACACGCATGTATATGCAGATAATTACACACAGTTCTCTGGTGGTTAAATGATTAAGTTTACATGCTTCTATTTTTCTTCTTCCTTAAAAAGCTTCTGTCATTCACTCACTGTCAAGATTCCTTTTTTTTTTACTGATTTGGTGACGTCGGTGCATCGCAACATAATGATGAAATATCAAATCTGTAAATATGTCATATGTAAAGAGAGTGAAGCGTATGTAAAGTGTGTTGGGGAACATTTCCTGTGTACCTGATCTGAGCAGGAGAGCCAAAGCTCTGAGGCCGACCATGGTCACTCTGCAGTCTTTTCTGTACTGAGACAGCACCTGCAGGATCTGCCTGGGAAACATGAACAAAATAACAAAATAACATGAACAACGTGAACCAGCGCTGCAAATAAATCACTTTATTGTCTGCAAGCAGGGGCCTGGCATATAGCTTATTTATAAAGAGATTTAAACTACATGTGGATTCACAGAGCTGCATGTCATTACGTCCAAAATATCTCCTGCAAGCTTTATCGGCTGAGCACATTTGAAGAGCTGAAGAAACTCGAAACAAAGAATAAAAAGTGATTTGAGAAATTCAGAGGAACTGAAAATATCACTTGGAAACAAAGAGTTAGGTCAAACTGCCACAGCATGATAGTAAAATGTAACCAGAGTCATTTACTTAAAATGAACAGGAAGTGAAATCTAAAAATGGCATCAGTATAATTTGGACCTGGAACATCTGAGAGCCAAAAATCTATTAAATGAAGGAAAAATAGAAGCAGACAAAGTGAAGCGGCCTATATTTATTCACAGAGGAGTGCTCGGCTCAGATGTGAAACGATGATTTCACGTCTGAAATTAAACTGGATTATTTCCATGCCTACTGTATTTATTTGCTCTCAAACTTCTTCAAATCCACAAAACTAAACATCACAAAGAAGTATTATGCAACTCTAAAAACTAGTGGGGCTTTTCCCTCTTTCACTTCTTTCATTAATTTCACTTCTTTTTGGGACAATTATTTCATTACGTAGGTACATTAGTCATGGTAGCAGCTTTGTGACGCAGCACAGTGTTATTTGGAGCTAAAAGCTCACATTGATGGAAACATGCTGATGTTTAGCAGGTATGATGTTTATTATGTTCATTCATTCATTTTCCAACCCACTTTATCCTGCACTCAGGGTCACGGTTTATTATGTTAACCATCTTTATTTTTTTAAGATACAGTATGTGTCACATAATCAGATCGACTCCCTAAACGTGCTTTTGTCATGTACTTCCATGTGACATGAGCCATTAGTACGACAAGAAATCATCCACCAACAGTCGTGCATCACAGATACAGCATCGGATAAATGTGTCTTCACTTACTGGTGCACTCCCAGCACATCCCAGTCTTTGGCTGCCTGCAGTGGCGAGGTCAGCTGCTGCAGAGTATCGGGGCATATTTCAATCAGCCGACAAAGCAACGACCAGCCCGCCTGTAGCAAGAAGATTAAAATGAAAACACACTTCAGTCAAATGATCAGCGGGGAATTCAATTGTTTCAGGTGTCAGATTCTCAAACAATTCTCGAGTGTGGGACAAAAAACTGACTGAAAAATAGAAACTGACAGTCATTGGTGCATATCAATAACATGGTAAGCAGAAAAAACAAAGAAAGATAAAAACAAGTACTGCAAGCATAATAAGAAAATCGATGATAAAAGCTGGAAAAATATATAAAATGTGAGACCTTTAAGGTAGGATACACTACAGGCCAAAAGTTTGGAAGCAAGATCATGATTATTATATAAGGAGTAACTTATCAGAAGACATTTTTACTATAATTATCAGGTTTTTGAGTTTTTCTTGCTTAGACTTTGCTTTCTTCAAAGTAACCTTCCTCTTCTTTTTTTGTCTAGGTAACATCAACGTATACCTACAGGTAAAGTGAGCAAAACAGTGCATATCAAGTCTGATCATGCAGTAAATAGATCCCAAAATACACATATAACTCATGCTGGTTTTAAGAAAACAGAACAGAACAGAAACTTGAAGTTGCTTCCAAACATTTGGCCTGTAGTGTATATGCAACATAAAGACCAGAGGATGTGCAAAAGTTCACAATATGAAGTACAAAGAAGATCTGAAATGTGCAAGATAATAATCTAAGTTAGTCAGTGGAGGTCTCTTATCTTGTCAGGACTC
This sequence comes from Amniataba percoides, assembly GCA_037176925.1. Classification (NCBI taxonomy): domain Eukaryota; kingdom Metazoa; phylum Chordata; class Actinopteri; order Centrarchiformes; family Terapontidae; genus Amniataba; species Amniataba percoides. The sequence continues at coordinate 2,460 of JBAJHX010000118.1, read as the reverse complement.
ATCTCTGTCCAAAGAGTTACATGCTTGTGAGAAATCCTTCACATATGAGTGTCACAGAAACTTCAGTGTAAGCAGATGTCGGTTTTTTAAATGAGTTTTTTTTATGACTGTACACGATTCCCGAGTCTCACTATCTGACTTTTGGTTTGCGTCGTGCTGGAATCTCACCTCTGATAAGCTGCAGCGGTCACGAGACGCCACTAACAAGCTAGATCAGGCACGGGCGCGTCTGCTGCGGTCGAACGCAGCCCGCAGAGCAGCGACTGTCTGAGCAGGTGATGTCAGACGTCACATGCCTAAACATCTGAGTCTACAGTAAGGCGCTAAAAACGGACGGCGGGATATTTGTTAGTAAAATAAGCTGCGTTCAAAGTGTAGTCTGTGCTTTGTTGAGGCAGGAAAAGTGAAGAAAAAGGGGGAAAATAAACTACAAAATCAAAGGTTTGTACCTGCTGGACGCCTCTGCTGCTGATGTGGGACGACAGCACCAACATGAGGTGGACGTGGACATCTTTGTTTTCAAACAGTTCGGCCGCTGCGAAGGAGAAAAACAGATTAAAAAAAGAGATGATGTGATGACAAGCCGGCTTTGAAGGGAAGGGACGCGGTCTTTATCGCTTCATCTCTGTTTTTCAGTGTGCAAAACAAGGTTCAGAGAGAAGTCTCGCAGTAACAAGGAGTCCTTTATGAGAGGGTGGTTGGGTTTGCTCATTGGCAAAGTTAATGAGCAGCGTTCAATCACAGAAATAATGAAAACACACTGATTAAAACAAAGAAGAATCATAAAACACTTTTTTATTAATCAGCTAATCATTTCCCTAAATGTTCTGCAGAGTACAGAAAGTTAGCTGTGTATTATGTTGAGCACTGTTTTAATATTAAAAATCAGATGTTGCTCTGTTGGATTAAATGACTCATACTGAATTTAACTATGGAAATACGTCTGTGTATCCTCGTGTGATATCAGTTTAAAGGATTAAAAGCAGAAGTAAATGTACCTGAGTATAAAATTGCACAAAATGCAAGTAGCACAAGTCCAATAAAAATAAACAAAGTCCTGATCTGTGGACAAGGAAACCAAACCAACAGAGAAAAGCTCTTTTAATTGAGTAAAACCAAGTGACTCTAAAGCAGTAATGGAACGTTCAATAACCGAGTACATTTAATAAAGTGTCTTCAAGTACACACACATTTGAGTTCTTTTTTTCTACTTTACTCTGCAGTTACTGGTTACTTTTGTATGCAAAATATTAGATAAAACTACATGATCAGTGTATAAAAAATAATGCATTATTGAGAAATTAAACTACTGCAGATGACTACTGCAGTGATAGAAGGTTCAATAACAAATACACCCACTGTGTTTGTACTTAATTTTACTTTGGGTACATGTTCTGCGACACTTTTAGAAGAAAATATTGTTCTTTGCTCTCCTTTACGTTGATCTAACAGCTGCAGTTACGCTTACTTTGGAGATGAAACTACTGTAGATATGAAAATAACTCAAAACAGTGATGGACAGAAAAACAACACAGAACATTTAATAGTGTTTTAAGAGACTTTGTGGTACTTTAGTTGATGTTCAGTGCTAATTACACCACATTTCAGAAGAAGATATTGTTGTTTCTCTCCTTTATACTGATCTTAAAGCTTTAAGGGGCCTTTGGAGATTAAACTAAGAAGATAAATCAGTGAAATTATGATAACTAAGTAACTAACTAACATAGTAACTAAGTAACTAACATTATATAGTATTTTGAGGAATTTGCACTTTATTTTTACTTTCAATACATATTACATTTAAGAAGAAAATATTGTACTTTTCTCTAATTGTATTGATCTTACAGCTGTAGTTATTGGATATAAAACATACTACAGATGTGTGGATAACTAAAGCAGTGATAGAAAGTATGATAACTCATTACATTTAATAGTGTTTTAAGGTTTGTACTTTAAATACATGTTCCATCACATTTAAGAAGAAAATATTGTACTTTTCTCTAATTTTATTGGTTTTATTGGTAGTCAATGGAGATTAAACTACTGTGTTTATGAAGAAGTTCCAACAAATGTAGTATTTAAAGGTTTACAGGAACAATAATAATAACAACAATAATAATAAAGTTAATATAACATCAACAAGTGGCCTTTTCCTGAGGCAGCACTTAATAATAATTTCAGTTGTTTTAATAGTAGTAGTAGTTTTTTCACAGCTTATTTTAAGAGTTGATCTGTGTTTCCTCACCGGGCTCCGTGTGCGCCAGAAACAGCAGATCCTGGACGATCTGGATCAGGGTGCACAGCTGCCGGTCCTCCTGCGGGCTCTTCAGCCTCACCAGCAGCTTCTTCAGCCTCTCCTCCAGCTCCACTTTGTCCACCATGCCGGCCTCACCGCGCCGGGCCGGGCCGGGCCGAGCCGAGCCGAGCCGGGCCGGGCCGGGCCGAGGCGCGCTTGTGTCA
>JBAJHX010000116.1:0-11903 GCA_037176925.1 Amniataba percoides | reverse complement strand
CCCCCCCCCCCCCCCCCCCCCCCCCCCCCCCCCCCCCCCCCCCCCCCCCCCCCCCCCCCCCCCCCCCCCCACCCCAGTCTGGTCTGTTATTATTTTATTCCACTTTCCATTTCACGCGCTCCCGAGCGGCGTCTCTGCAGCAGCAGGTCGGCGGCTGTCGAGCGTCTTGCTCCCACACGTCGTGGCGGGGAAGAGTTCACGCTGGCTCCTGGTCTGATTGGTCCATCCCGCCCTGGCGTTCATGCTTTTAGGCGATCTCCAGGTGTGATTGGTTTCTCCCAGTCAGGATTGTGTTATTAGTGTTGGGCAGAAGGCCAACATGAGGAGGGGGGGGCACTAAGTCCCAGAGAGTCAAATATCTCTCCTCGTCTTCTCTCCTCCACGACTCCACTTAAACATGTTTTACTGCATACAGGTGGCCGCTTTGGCCTTTTTGTTGCCCTCCCGTCCTCCTCTGTAGTGTTTCTCAGACAGCATGAATAAAACTCCTCCCAGCGCTGCTCATATTCTCTTGTAATCCAGTCCAGGTAAATATTCGGTTCCACCTTCCCGCCCTCCTGTCATCCTCCTTTTTGCGCCCCCTCCCTCCCACTTCCTTTAAGGCTAAAAAGGTTTCCAGCCTCACGTTGAAGGGCAATAAACGCCGACGGTTTCGTCTCCCTGCTGCCGGCTAGTTCCACTCAGGCCTCATGTAGTTGGGGATGCACTGGCACACCTGGTGGCTGTAGTAAAAACCAGCCTGGCACACACGTCTGGGCCTTCTGCAGGGCAACCTGTAACAGCTGGACAGAGAGGAAGGTGGAGGAGGGGGGAGTCGAGATTTTTGAGAGAGGGGTGGAAGGAAAAAGAAAGGGGTGAGGTCAAGAGGGAGGAAATAAAAAGAACACACAGGGGAGATTATATTCTCTTGGCATGAGAGCTATTGATTGTTCAGATCCTCACATCCCTTTTGGATAAACCCAGATCCAAGTTTTCTTTTTTGTTTTTTTGCGTGCATCAAACGATTCTGGGTCTGAGAAAGAGAGGCAGCGTATCTCCAGAGAGACAAGGAAATATGGCCAAATTCTGTGAACTTCTCCCCCTCCTCCTCCTCCTCAAAGTCACAGTAGGTGTACGGCCTTCTGTTGTACCACCTCCTGCGACCAGATGTTGAATGAAACATGAAAAAAAAGATGAAATGATGGAAAGAGGACAAGGAGAAGGCTTGTCTTGTGTATGCTTGAATATTACGTCCCATAATTGGATTGGGTTGCAGAGGCTATTCCAAAATTCATACTTTTTAAACTAGTGATTTACTAAATTGGGTTCCAGCATTGAAACACAAAAAGTGAATCAGCATGGAAAGACTTCCAGCCTGCAAAAAAAAAAAAAAGGAATCTTGTTTGAAGATAAATCATGAATGAATCAAGCAAAGAAACTAAATACAAGAAATACAAAAAAATAGAACCAAATGAATGTTGGCACTTTAAGCGTGATATGTTTGCACAATCTTTGCTCAAAACGCACGATGGGTCACTATGAAGGCTGCAACTTCACAATCCAGGAAATCTAACTCGCATTGAGCCTCAGTTTGAGTACAGATCTTACTTATTCCTGCCCGCTTTAAGCTGAGAAAGTTTCAGAGGCTCACGAAGGTCATTCGTGTGTGAACTTTCCCACATGCATGAAGCCACGATTAGAAGTATCAAAGCCTGAGTGTGTGTTTTTTTTTCCCTACGACTGTCACTCCATCAGTCTCCGAGCCTGGCCGCCCGTCTGATGGCGGCTCTGCTCACTATCATCAGGTTCGCCCCGTCTCCCCGTCTCTCTCGGGGTCAAGAGGAGAGGTCGATCTCTTGCGTGCCGGCTGTGGGAACCGCGACACGCATGCAGAACGCGCACACGCAGCTGAGGCCGCGGCCGAAATGCCTGGCGGAGCCCCCTTCTCCATAAAAGGTCATGTGGAAACATGCGAACGGCAGAAAACGGAGAAAGCAAGTTTTTCTTTTGTGACGCTGGAATGTACATGTCCATTGAGAGTTTGTCTGCTTTCTCCCCCCTTCAGCTGCCTCCCCTCTCAAAGCTCTCGCTCCTCCATCACCCCCCCGGCCTCTCACTGCGCTCCCAGGGTGATGGCCCCCCCGAGGCCCGACCAGGCTGAGACACTTCTCCCACAATCTCCCACTGGTTCAGGTAACTCATGACGAACTGACCTGCAGAAACTCTGCTTTTAACAGGAAAAGATTTAAAGATGCGTCTCAAAACTTTCATGCGTTTTCATATATTTTTAACTGTGTTATCATTTATATCCCACAGCTGATTCATACTGTGCTTCATTATTTTGATAAGTTAAACTAAAATAACTACTGTAACACAGGACTTTGTGTTTTCTCAGCGACATGTGGTGATGCAATGTCAGTGTCCTACAGCTGTAAAATGTCTGCAATTGTTGGTTTACATCAGGCGAAGCATTTTTATATTTTATGCAACTAAGGAAGTAGGAAAAGAGGAACCAATAGCGGTGTTGCATCCTGGAAACCAAACTTAAAGTTTAAGTGAGCGTATAAACATGTCATTTTCTGCAGGCTTATGAGCGATGCACTGTATACGTGTGATTACAGAAAGGGGAGACGGGCGCTCCGCGTCACTTAGAGACGGCGACGGGATCGATGTCGAAATGCTTTGATGCTGACGGAGGGGAAACATCACCGAGCGCGGTGCTGTCCCGAGTGGAAACAGTGTAACAGCAATTTCCAGCTGCTACAAATGAACAAATGACTTGATAACGGTTCTGTGAAAGTGCAGGATACAGAAGCAAGGCAAACATGAGTGCGAGTCAGAAATATTAAGGGTGTTTTTGGCAGAGACCCAAAGATTCTTGGAATAATTTCATCCCCCAAAGGAGGCATTCTTCCTTCCTTACTCCTCTCCACAGGGACTGAGGAATTCAGCTAAAGGAGGCGTGAGCAGGATGGATGTTGGCTTGAAAGCAGCACGAGGACAGGCCTTCCCGCGCGCCTACCTGCAGGTTTTGGGGTCAAACTTCTTGCCCTGCCTCAGACACGACTGCGGGCTCTCTCTGCACTGGCACAGGCAGGTGTCGGGGTTCAAGGGCTGGTTCCCGGGACACTCGGCGGCGCACACGCAGCCGCAAAGCTCCCCGTCCCAGCGCTGGCCAGTCGGACACAACTTCCCTTCACCTTGGCCTTCACACTGGCACTCACCTTAAAGAGAGGAGCGAGAGATTTCACGATTTATGAATTAAACGAAACCTTCGGTTGTTGGATAAATACTTGGTGGTCAGGTTCTGACTTGTTACTGCAGATATTTGCATACAGTCCAACTTCCCAAAACTTCCCTGTGCTCATCTGTTCTGGCTTAATCTTGCCTGGTTGCTTTTGGATATTTACAGTAAACGGGTCCTTGTGTAACCACACAAGGTGGAGCCCTTTCGGGATCCTTTCCCAAGCATCAGCTTTACACTTCGGAGTCACAATCTGAAGACTCTCCCTGGTATCTCTTCCAGGCCGCAGTCCAGACTGTGGGCTTTTAATTCTCTTTCAAATGAAGTGAAGTGTTTAAATAAATAAATATATATATATATATATATACATATATTTGACGCTCCTTACAGGTGTTGTGGTCCAGTTTCCATCCCGGATCGCAGCTGGCCTCGGTGAGTCCATTTCGACAGACGCACTCGCAGGTGGACTCGTCCAGAACCCTGTTGGGCCCACAGAGAGCCAGCAGACCCGAGTCCAGCGCCTCTGGAAACCACATGGAGAGGAAGAAAAAAAAGGTATTTAGTTGTGGTTTAGTTGTTTTTTTTAAAGTTGTTTTTCTGTTGTTGACGGCTCTGATCTGGACTGAAAGATCTGAGGATGTTATCCAGACTTCCACCGTCCCCAGAGGATGAGTCCTGCTGACCTGAATGATGCAGACTTTTCCATCAGTGTCGCAGAAATATCTCCATTATTATTTAACGATTTGCCACAGAGGTTTGATGAGCCTCTGACTTTCCATCTCATGCCACCATCAAGTCAAAAATAAAACTGGTTCAGTACTTTATAATCAAAAGCCTGCGAATCTAAGTCCCATTAGTTTGGATGTAGTATTTCACACATATCAGCATGCTTACAGGCTAAACTAAACTGGTGAATATTATACCTGCATGTTAGTATTTATCTCAAAGGACTTCTGTGCATAAGTACAACATCACTGAGCTGCCAGCAGCTGGCTTCACTTTATATTTATTGCACTATATGTGGTTGTGGAAACATCAGTTTTAAGTTTTAATTCCCAGGAAAGGTCATCTGGATGTGTTTTCTTTGCCCTGCTGTGTTGAAAACGTTCATTTGTATCAAAAGCGAGTTTGTATTTCTAATCACTGACTCTTCTCTGGTATCTATTTTCAGGCCATTCTTTAGAACAATGTGATGACTTAAGTTTTCCTTTTTATTATTAGAAAAAGGAAAAGGAGCTGCAGACAGTAGTTCATTACATGACTGTACATGCAAAATGCCAGAGACACTTTCGCTTCTCATGTTACAGTTGAATAAACATCCCTTGGGGGGGTAGTCGGCTCGGATCATTTGATTTGCCGCCCAGGCCTCCTCCTCATCTGACTGTGGAGGTGGACTTTGTCAAAAGATTTCTTTCACAAAATCTGGCTCCGGATTTTAAGGTGCAGCCTCATTTTGAAAGACGCTGCGTGCTGCAGGAGTGTTTGTGCGCACACTTCAGCAGGTGATTTCCACCCTCATCAATGAAATCACCTGGTGTTTGTTTCCAGCTTTAGAAAGTCTCTGCTGGCTTGCGTCAGATGTCCCATCCTGAATCAGCTGCTGTGTAGAGTCCAGTCCAGATCGAGGCAGCAGTGTTTTAACCAGGAGGTAAATCTTGTTTTTTGTAATCCAACATACTCCTATGATCTGTTTTTGTCTGATGTTCAGCACAAAGCTTGTTTTTCTTTAAGTACCGTATTTTTCAGACTGTAGGGCGCACTTAAAATCCTTAATTTCTTTTTAAAAATCGACAGTGCGTCTTATGAATGCATTCATCTCAGAGTTTATGTGGTACAAGGCGCTCAAAAACGTGTCAAAATGTTTTAGTACGACTTTGGTAAGTTACGAAGCCGCGCTGCTTGATGGATTGTTGGAGCATCACGGCCACCGTAGTCAGGAGCCTCGCGGAGTGATACGTACTGTGTGTAATGCGCCTTATAGGCCAGTGCGCCTTATGTATGAAAATAGACCTGTTCAATGATAATGCATTGACAGTGTGCCTTATAATCCGACGCGCCTTATGGTCCGAAAAATACGGTATTTCATTCAAGCTACATGTTGCTGCAGCTGTGTCCCCTCGTGGTTCATCTGACAGATTTTAAACTTTGTAAAACTATCGGGGATTTCACAGAGAGCTAAAATGCATTTTTTCTATAATCATTTATCTAACCGCCCCCCCCCCCCAACCTTCTCAAGTGATGATGAAGCAGCCTGAGCAGCAGAAACTGACTCATCCACACTTACCGGTGTCAGAGTAGTTTATGGCGTCTGTAGGGACGCACACGCAGTTCACTGGATCCCACAATGACCCCGAGGCGCAGGGAGGCTCAGGCAGGGAACACCTACACACACACACACACACATACACACATTACATATACATGCAATCGGCTCAGATGAGTCAGGGCCTAACTCCTCGCTCTCACTCACAGGTGATCCGCCGCGGCTCGCCTGATGATGGAGTGCAGCGGCCGCTTGGAGACGCACTCGCACGCAGTGTGGTTGACGAAGGTTACCATGACGACGGAGCGATCCATCCTGGGCGAGGACAGCTCGATCAACTGGAGGGAGGAAGGATGAAAATCAGAGGTGTGTGTGTGTGTGTGTGTGTTGGAAAACAATTACTCATCTCTCATGACGTCACTACTTCTCTTTACTCTTTACATCACTGATCACATAACGTGCTGATTGTGCAACCGTGCGTGACTGTGAATTTGCACCGACTCGTCCAGCTGTCCACTCGCAGCCAAAGGGCGGGTTGTCATGCAGATGTTACGTAACCGGGGCAGATCGCTTTCCCGGGGCAGTTGGAGGTGTGAGAGCAGAAAAATACCAGCCCCATCGTGTAATGTCCCAAAGAGTGTGTGCAAACATCACTCACTGTCTTGTTGATGAGAGAGTGGCTGGTGTTGGTGCAGTAGGAGGACTCGTCCGTGCAGCAGCCGCCGCACCGGTGCAGCGCCACGCAGGGAGGCAGGTAGCGCTGACTGGTGGATTCTGGGTATTCTTTGGCGACCTCCACGCACACCTCTCTGGGCATGCACGAGGTCCGCTGCATCTCCTCGATGATGACTGGAAACACACGTGAATGAGTGATTTGGCCCACTGAGATGCAGGAGAGCCTTGTTGGGGTGGTTGGTGGGGTTATAAGTTTATAGTGGGTGCAGGGAAACATCAGCCCCTCCAGTAGTGCATCTAATTTAAATGTTCTAGTCCTCTCTCCAACCTTATTTTCTCGCTTTATTGCATTTACCACCTACTTTTGTCTGTCTCCACTGCAATGAAAGCAGTCTGGCTGTGCGTTATAGTGTTTTAATATACTACAGAGTGAAAAATGTACAAAAAATTACTCATTTCTTTAATATTAATTGGAATTCTTGGACACTATTTTGACATAGAAATAAAAGATATCATCCCCTACAAAGAATAAGACATTATAAAATGAATTATTAGTCTTCTTACAAAAATCACTTTAAAGTCAGTTTTCTCCCAAATGTCTTCTTTCATAAACCATAAATTTATAAGTAATTTTGTACTTTTTTGGAAGCGTTTACCTCCAAGAATCCCGTCCATTTTGTGAGTGGCCGCCTCCTCCCTCGGCCGACCCCACAGGTCATCCAAGTCGGAGTGGACCAAAGGGTTTGCCGAGGAGGCGGGAAAAGAGGGCGAGGAGGACAAGGACGAGACACGCCGTGATTTCTTAGCCAGGCACTGCTGAAGCAAACTGTATTCGGGGTATAGAAGCCGTAACAGCTGATCCACACTCGTCACCATCTCCAAACTGGGCTGATCGTCAGACAACACTGGAGCCTGGAGGAGAGTCATAAAGACAAATGTGACTTTACTAACACAAACCTTGTGTTTATACATAACATTGCCAAGAGGGCAGTACATAAAGGTTAAAGAGAGCGTAAAATGAGGCTGAAAGCGACTGAAAACTTGCATTTGACTCATTGAGTCAACTGTTGAAGACATTACAAATGCATAAAAATGCAGTTTTCTTTATACTTTGAAAAGCTAGACTTGAGTTTGATTTGTCCCGAGTCGTGTTTTTTTGGAGGAAAAACTACTTTCAGTGTCAGAATTACAGTGTAAGCTTTGCTGTTTTGAGTTGGATAAACAGTGAATACCTCAGCCACCAATGTGTTGTAACATGTTGCTGTTGGCTACTGTTAGTTATTATGGTGTGTCCTCTCCTCACCTACACACACACACACACACACACACACACACACACTATTGCATTCAAGTACACAAGGAAGCTTAAGCCTGCATTTTCTTCAAGCTGTTTTTGCACTTTTTCTGTCTTTTTTTGTGGTTGCCTTTTTATAGCAGTTAGACGCTGCGCTTTAAACGACGTCGCCTGAGGCGATGTGATAAAATGTGAAAATACCTTCCCCTTCTGCTCCTGTGCCCTTGAGCAAGACGCTCTCACATCTTGCATTTTTTTCAAGTCGGCCTGGTGGCTTCATCAATCCGTTTGTTGCACTTTCATGGTTCTCCTCCTTAATACACCCTCTATTTCAAGTCAAACCACCAGCCTCGAGTTCCCTGCGTCAGAGCTTCTGAGGAGTTCTTAAACGCAGCATTAGGCCAGCTTAAATGGACCAAATAGACTGGAGATTGTTAGCTCAACCAACACCCAGATTATTATTGTTGTACAAAGAGGGCTTTACGCGGTGAACCAGGTCCATGCAACAATAAATATCGCTCTATAAACCATTGCTGCTGTGACTCATCTCCGTAATGGTTTTCCTGCCGCCATGATGGATGACTCTGTTTTAGTCTTTCGGGATACGGTAGATCAAAGATGAAAGGTTAATTGTGCAAGCGGAGTTGAATGATATTTGGTGGCTAAATGTCAGCAAGGAGTTGGTCGTTTGAGTGTCACATATTAATTCCTCCTTCAGGGAGTGAGAGTGGCTGTTTTAGTTTCCCAGGCTGAGAGGGAGCAGACTGGTACAGCTGGCATTACCCAAACAGAAACCAGATCTCCGTTGTTATCAATCTTTCCATTTGTCTCTGTCTCCCGCTCCCTTTCTTTCTTTTTTTTTTTTTTTCCATTCATCTCATCGGTCTCAAGTTAAGTTTGGACCTCCCCTTTCTGTTTGTCTTACAGCTGCCTGTGACATGAAAATATAATCCTTTATTCACTGTAATGTTCACAATTTAAACACTCTCATGTATCACACGAGACTAAGAGTCTGCAGCCAGGCTGATGGTCTAAAAATCTAAAGAGCGACCAGCGACATGCTCAAAATAACGACGGTAATATACTGATGTTCACCATCTTTATTTTGCGTCTTTGAATGTCAACATTTGCGAAGCGGCAACATAACATAACCCCATCTAGCGGCCATATCGGACATCCAAATTCATTTGAAAGACAGCTGAAATCATTTTCAAAACCTACAGTTGACCTTTTTCAACTGAGCCGACTTCTTTGATGTTTCTGATCGAGAACTAAAAAATGCAGTTGTGTTTTTTACTTAAATGTACGCGCAGATGATCGTAATCAAAGGCCTTGCAATCACAACTAAGCTCAGTAGTGTAGAGAGACAGTTATGAATGCTGCATAGACAAGTGGGATTATTGGTCAATATTGGTTGAAATCATAACTAAACTCTGAGAAGAGTTATTGACACGCGCACCTCAAAATGAAAAAAATATGTGTTTAACCAATCGCGTGCTGCTATACTGGAAAACACTATTGTTTTCATTATACTCTAGTGGACTGATTCCTCTCTGTCTCTTTCTCTTTTTCAAGATCTCCCCATATTACCTCTTTTTGTGTGTGTGTGTTGTGAAGCGATCACATGACATGAGGTCATCGCTCTGGGACTATGAGGTCATGATGGACTAATGACCACCATTTGATGCCGCTGGCACATGGACACACACACACACACACAAACACACCCATGCACTCTGTCCTCATGTGTAAACCTCTTAGCTCTGAACTTGTTGTCTCATACAAACAGATCTCTTTTAATTAGTCTTTCTTTTTTGTAAGAATTCACAACTGTCCAGCTCCGTCAAACATCCACTGTGCCACTGCTGGATGCCACTGCTGTAACAATAATGAATAGTGAAGTGATCATCATGACTCATTCCTTTTTTAGAGACATTTTTGACTAAACTTTTTAACTTCACTTCAAACATTTCCACAGAAGAGCCCATGTCTGAATCTTTACTGTAATCTGACTGCCAAAAGTCCCCGGGTTGGCTCATAAACCAGATGGACTGTTGGAAGCAAAGCAAACATTTTCTTTTACTCAGAACTGTGTTCATCGTGTTACCTGAAGTGACGTCACAAAGTGGCTGTGACATTAAAGAAAAGAAAGTTCATTGGAACTACTTTTAATAAGTGGAGACTGACATGGGACTCTGGTTACGTGATTTAACTGATTTAATGGAGGTTGTTCTATAATCAGATTTATATAATTCATTTTAATAATGCTAATATACATTTCTAAAAAAAATGATAATCTAAGCAGAAACCAACATGTGTCTTAGAGATGTTGGGTTGAGCAAATGACATGAAGGTGCTTATAGAGAAATAACTGTTTAAATTGAAGTTTAAATATTGTGGATTTTAACATTTGGCTAAAAGAAAAAGCTGCTTACATGAGGTTCAAATGAAGTCTGTCCAGCTTGAGCTACAGGTAATGTTAGGTCAAACCAAAGGTGCTCCACAGGGATCAGTTTTAGGTCTCTTGCTATTCATTTAATACACATGAATGTAGATTTTCAGCTGAACATTGCAGTATGTCTTGCAACATATCTGATGACAGCATCTTGTAAGCTCCATTTGACATTTGACCAGCTCTCTGCTCCTTTATCAATTTAAAGCTTTTTAAGCTCCAAAAAAGACCAAATGTTTGTATTAAAGAAGAGCACAGTGCTCAGAAATGAAAGAAAAAAAACTTGAATTCTTATACCCAAACAGTACTGTCATGCAATCCATTATCCTGTCCCTGTGGGATTAGAGAGATATCCTGTATGAACATTACCGTTAAGCCACTGGATGGATGACTGAGGGGCTGAATTGTCTCATTAACATGTTGTTTAAAAGAGCTCTCTGTCTCTATGAGACAAATCAGTACTAGCTTCACTAACAGCAAGAAGATATTTTCTCATATGGTGAATGGATGCTTGTAGAAATGCATATTTTGTGTGACAGCATCTGGATTTGTTATCCCCCCTCCCTCAGTATTTCTCATTCTTTTAGTTGTCTCATGTAGAAGTTGGTGAAACTCCTTTAGTCTGAAGCAAACTGCACAAATGAGATGAATGTAAATGAATAAATGTCTCACCTCCGTGCCCATGTCCCCAGTTTGGTAATAGTCCTGGTAATAGTCTTGTCCCGAGCACAAGTTGCTGATATTAAGAATCCATAGGAGCAAAGCTGGTATCCACATAGTGAGGAGATGTAGGGGAGAGGAGATATCAGGACAGAGGAGGAGGAAGATGGTGCATTTAGTGCTGTATGTAAAGTGAAAGGGAGGTGGAGGAGTGTGAGGTGGAGAGGAGGAGCAGGAGGGTATCACAGGCTCAGCAGGTATCTCTTTGCCCCTCTCTTCATTCTATCCTGGGACGAAGTTGCTCTTCCGGCGCAGGTCGTTTGAATCTGGGAAGCCAGCTGAATAAAACATGATGAGGAAATCATCTCCTCGTCTCCCCGCGTCGAACACGGCTCCTCTTTTGCTTTTTTCTCCTCTTCTTCTTTTTTTCTTTTTTCAGATGAAGTCTTTCCTTCCGTCCCGCCGCGTCTCCATTCTCGCCGTTTGATGTCAGGTGTCTGCTCGTCTCCGTCCTCCGCCTCGTGCGTCTGCAGTTTTTCTCTTCTTTTTATGTCTTTCTTGACCTTCAGCTTGAATTATTCCTCAACCCCTGTCTTTCATTTGCTGCCTTTTTCTTTCCAGCCCTGCTTGTCCTCGCCCTTCACACTCCTTTCCTTCTTTATCTCTGTTTTCTCTTGTCTTCACACAACAGCTGTGCTCTTCCCTCCCTCTGTCTGTCTGTCTGTCTGTCTGTCTCTCTCTCTCAGATTATTGCTGCCTCTTTATCTGTCTCCTGTTTCTTCCACAGAAACCTCTGGGGCAAATCTCTGTCTGTCTCTCCCTGGACTTTTTTTTTTCTTTCTAAATCTGTCAGAACTTTTTCTGTCAGACTGTCTGATCCTTACAAAAGCATCAAAGAGAGAGAGAGAAAAGAGGAAGAGCTTATTCCAATCCGGTTCCCAAATGAAGTTTTTTTTTTAAAAAAAAAAGGAAAGTGTCCAGCTTTTGGTATTAAGTTCTTGTCCAAACAAGAGCGAATGTGCGTCCTGCTCATAGACATCCTGGTGGAGTGAATGAGAAATAATACAAGAATGGAAGGATTGTGTCTTGTGGGCGGAGTGAAGGATTTGAAAGAGATTATTCCTGCGTTATAGCTGATTTTACTGCCCCCCCCCCCCGAAATTGCAGGCTATAGAAGCAGCCTTGGCACTGACACACTTTCTCTTAACACGTGCCATCATCCTTTTTTTATGATTTTAAATTCACCACAGAGGTTATTTCTGCTCTGTGTGTGTGTGTGTGTGTGTGTGTGTGTGTGTGTGTGTGTGTGTGTGTGTGTGTGTGTGTGTGTGTGTGT
>JBAJHX010000115.1:22649602-22676856 GCA_037176925.1 Amniataba percoides | reverse complement strand
GAGAGTCTTTTCTGAACATTCTTGATTGTTGGGCTAGCTGGATAAACTGCTTCAGCACGAAGAGGGAGGCCAGCATAATTATAAACAGCGCCATGGACATTGCCAAAGATGTTCAGGCCTTGTCTGTATTTATGAAGGTTGTTTGAACACATTTCAAACCCAAGCTGAACTTAAATACCATTTGAAAGAACATGTAAAAGAAGGTCAAAAATGTGTGACAAAGTTATGCTGTGACTTGTGTACATTCTCAGAGTCTAGTCACATTAACAAATATTTTGCTCATCTAAAGACTGATTTGAGGAACAGAGAAACAGTTAAATGTCCATTTGTAGACTGCTCTTTCAAGTCTAAGATACTATCAACCTTTACTGCTCATAGAAGTCGCTCTCATAAGCTTTCCACCCTAGATAGTTTCAAACCAGAGCTTTGTGTACAGCCTACACTTACAAATACTGTGTTAGGGGAGGATACTGTTTCTGATACTGAGGCATCACCTTTACATGATTCTCTACCTGATGCTGAACTTCCTCTTGGAAATGGAGAGGTCATTAAAAACCAGTTGGCATCTTTATTTCTCCGCATGCAAACCATTTTACATGTTTCTAATTCAGCAATACAGGAAGTAATTGATGAGTTATTTGACATTGGAGAACTTGCTGATAAAAATATTAAGGAAATTATACATAAAGTCTTAGAGGAAAATAACTCTGTAGTTGATGTCTGTTGTAACATCATTGACTGATGAAATTGGGCAATTGTGGCATTTATTGGGTATAGCCAACTTACCAATAAGATTTAGATCAACATTCTCATCAATTTATTTAGCTGTATTTTGCAAAACTGTGCACATAAAACAGTATGGCTATGGCAAGGTTTTGGAGCCGCTGATTAGAGATCTTTTGCGTTTGGAGACTGTAGATGTATTTGTATGAGAACTTGGGTCTTATGTCAAAGGTACCGTTTTGTATGTTTCTGCAGATAACTTAGCTGCACACTCACTTGATGGATACCAAGAGTCTTTCAATGTGGAAAAATTTTGCAGATTTTGTTTGGCTAACCGTGTAGATATTCAGAGGTATGATGTCAGAAGTGGGACTTTCACTCTTACCCCTTTTCCACCAAAGCGGTTCCAGGGCTGGTTCTGGGCTGATGCTTATCTGGAGCCAGTTCTTTCGTTTTCCACCGCGTAAGAACTGGCCCGGGGCCAGAAAAACTGGTTCCAGCATAGCACCACTTTGGAGTTGGTCTAGCACCAAGCACCGCTTTCTTCACGGGCTGGGGGCGGGGCCAAAACCGGTGTTTGAGGGGCTCCGGCGCTACATGGCGACGGCGGGGAACGAGCGGAAAACTGAGCAAAAAATAAGTTCAAAAAGCTGAACACGGACAAAAAAGTACCGGGATAGAATCTGCGCTGGCTGGTTGGCGGAGGAAAAGTCCACATTTTACCTGCTTGACGCGGCAACAGACCGACATGCCAGCTGACCGGGGCCCTGAACGCCGCAACAGCGATGCATTCAAAGTTTCGCGGATCCTCATAAGTTTTATTTTTTGTTTTTAAAGATGTTTTTCCTTACCGTCAGTGAAAAAAACATTCAGGACTTTGTTTGGGCTGATGGGGTGTATAATTGCATTAATGGAGGGTCAAGCAAACAAAACAAGTCTTTTAAATGATTTTTTTATTTAACACTGTGCAGTACTTTTAAATGTTTGAACTTTTTGTATTTATATAGCAAAATAAACACTTTGTGAACAGACATGTCTGATTCAGTATGCTTAATGAACATAAAAACACCACACAAAAACACATTCACTCATTCCCCCTGTTAAAATAGTACATTAATGCAGCTCTAACGTCTGTAATTTCTGGATTACGGTGCTCAGGTAATGCTGCATACGAGGCTTTTGTGTCCCACCAGTGTAAGATCGTGTGTAAGCACAAACAACAGGTCTCCTCCGCCTCCACCAGCCGCAGGATTTCCTGTAAAGGCAAAAATTGGTGTGTCAGTTGTTTATTAAATTTGTTTAATTGCAATGTGACTGATACCAGTGTGTTCAATGCTCAGTAGGTAGCGGTAGTGGTAGCTAGCGTGTTAGCTTACAAAAAGGCTAAAACAATAACACCTCATGTTCAGAATAAAATGTGTTAGATAATTACCTTTCTTCTTAAATGTAATCGCCGCATATCGTAATCACGCCGAGCAGCAGTAACGCATCAGAACAGTCTTGTTAGGATGCCACTTTAGATTTTCAAAGTCAGGAACACCTGTAGAGGTACGGCGGCAAAGCTGGTGGAAACAGAACGAGTTCTTTTTCGGTTCCTAAGTTGAACCAGTTGAGAACCGGCTCTAGCACCAGCCCAGAACCAGCCCTGGAACCGCTTTGGTGGAAAAGGGGTATCTGAGAACACCAAAATTGTATGATGAAGCTGTTAATTTGCTCAAGACAACTAATGCCTCATGTTTGAAAAAAGACTGTCCTTCAAGAAGACTTGCTCACTTTCATCCTGCAAAAGGGTTTCCACCAGATTTTCTTCATGATTTGCTGGAAGGAATTGTACCTGTGGAACTGTGCATGTGTCTTTCAGATTTGATTGCTAAAAAGTATTTCACATTGAATGATCTGAATGAAAAAATAGTATCATTCCCCTTTCAGTTTTATGACAAAACTAACAGGCCTCAGACAATACATACAAAGTTTTCAAAAAATGGAACTATCGGTGGCAATGGACACGAGAACTGGGCTCTTCTGAGATTCCTTCCACTGCTTATTGGCCACAGAATTCCTGAAAGGGAAAAAAACGTCTTGAACTGAAAGACATTGTGGAACTACTATCCAGCCCCTCATTCACAACAGAAACCCTGTGCTACCTACAAGCATAAATCTCTGACCACAGACAGTTGCTATTGGAAATATTTCCTGATATTACATTACGCCCTAAGCATCATTATCTTGAACATTATCCTGTGCTGATCAAGAAATTCGGTCCACTAATTGACTTCTGGACAATACGCTTTGAGGCAAAACATTCATTTTTTAAGAAAGTGGTTCACAGTACTGGCAACTTTAAAAATATTCGGTACACTTTAGCCACAAGACATCAGCTGATGTTGGCATATTATTTGGAGATGCCTATTTTCAAACCAAGCACTGAGACTGGGCAAGTATCAGTTGTATCTGTGGGCATCTTAGATGTTTCTATCAGAGAAGCCTTAAGGAATAAGTTTAAAGGTCTGGACTCTCTCACCCCCACTGCTTACTTAAATGGGACAAAATATTCATAAGCAATGGTGCTCTCAGTTGGACAGACAAGTGGACTGCTGGATTTTGGGAGAGTACTGGAGATCTGTGTAGTGGATGGTTGCATATCATTCATTGTGGAAATATTGACAGCAGCCTTCCTGGATCATCTCAGGTGTTTCCAGCTTGCCAAAAGAGACCCTGTAGTAACTGTGGTTGTTGATCCTGACAGTCTGAATGACTACACCCCTCTTGCTGCCTACCTTGTGGATGGAAAGCTGCTTGTCACTCCAAGGACATTCATGTTACATTAAGGTAAAGTTTGGCAGTGTTGTCTTGTACATTATATAGACACTTGCTTTCTAGGTGATATAACAGGATCAATGCAGATATTCTGCAGTAATTGCCTCTATTTCATAGTTAATGCATCTGTTTTTGTTTTTTTTTCCTGTACATTTATATTTTTGTATAACTTATTTTCATTCTCTTTCAATGGATATTTCCTCATAATATAGTGTTTTCTATTTTGTTCACTGTGTTTCAGTTGTTCGTGACACCTTGATGATGCTTCTCCGAGTTATCCTCTCACCTCAAGAAATGAGGTGCTGCACACCGCTGCACATACTTTCACTGAACTATAGGGCATGAATACTTCTTTCACAATATAAAGTATGTACACTTTCTTGCCTTTTCCTGGTGTATTTATTATTATTATATATCATTTCATTTACGTTTCAGTTTCTACAGCTGTTACATAATGCTCTTATTGTCCCTCACTCCTGTCTTTTGTCTGTTGTTTTGTTATGTCTGTTTAAGTTATGTGCAGAGTTCAGCAGAATTGTCACTAAAGAACTGCTTGAGTCATTCCTGGAAGGACTAGATGCCATGGTTCCAAGTCTGTTGGAGACCTACAAAGCTGCCGTAGCATCTTGAAGAAGGCTGACCCTAAGTGGTGTGCTGCAGTGTCTTCAAAAAGAGGCAAATATATAGAGAAACTATTACCAATAATGTGCAGTAAAATTAGGATTCTAGTTTATGTATCAAATTTACTTACTCTTGTCTTTATTTTTCCTTGGAGGACACAAACCAGAACAGAAGAATGGCTGCCTTACTCGGTCTTCCAAAATATCTGTCAGAGGATTCCACTGACATAATCAGGATGTGTGATGTAAGTCACTAAATTAACCTATTTCATACACACTCATTGTTACAGAACCTGTCTATTGTGCAAGTATTACTATGGGTTAAGTTAGCAATGACAATAATGACTTATCTTCCTCTTTGTCCTGCATTTATTTCAATTGTAGTTTAGTAAGTTTAAGTTATACAAATACATTTTAAAATGTGGCAAAAAGTAACCACTGGAAAATTATAACTCAGTTCAGATATTTGTATTTGATATCATGTGTTTTCTTTTAGACAGGCAGTGATGCTTAAAATTTGGAAATGTCAGTTAAGATGTGTATTTCTTTGTCATTAGGCTCATGGAGAAACCCTCGATGTGATCACGAAAGGAATGCAGGTTGGACTGTTGATTGGACACAAAGTCCCTCTGCTTGACGCAGTTCCTCTGAAAGTCTTCAATGTGGCTGTGGTGGTAGAGGAGAAGATCATCCTACATGACCTCAGAGATGTGCCTACAGGTTTTGCCATGTTGATGGGGGCAATCTACTGCCTCAACCTCAAATACCCCCGTAGCATGAAGTACTCTTTTGAGTTCCTTCAAAAGGTTATCATGAGCATCAAACCAGAACAGTGCTCAGCAAGAATCCATGGGCTCAGAAATAAACTTCTCAGATATCGCCTGTAAACAAAATAATGTACATTGTAGTTCCTGGTAGAAAGGACTTGTTGTTTTGCCTATTGTTCTTGTTCTTGTTTTGAGCAATGTAATTTGTACAGCTGTACATTCCCAGCCGTTTTTTTGGGTATCCTATATATGTTGTTTTTTTTAAATAAATGTTACATTTCTGAATAGATGTGCCTCAAGTATTAATTGTGATTAATGAATCAAGCAAACTCGCAATTATCAGTCAGTATAACATATACATCTAAGTTGAAGCAAATTTAAAATTTAAATCCTCTTAACTTGAAATAGCAAGTTATATGAATATAAAACTTGAAAATGTGAGTTGCAATAATTTCAAAATAAAAGTAAATAAGGTTCTCTTGCACTGATAATGTGAGAATAGCCTTATTTTAACACTGAGTAAAAAGTTAAATCAACTTAGACTACTTAAAATACAATGCTGAGACAACTAGAACGTTGTAGTCATATCAACTTCATGAACTTCAATTAATGAATTGAAACAACTGTTCTCTTCAAGTTGAGCTAAGGAGTTAAGGAACTTTCCTTTTCAAGTTGAACTAACATGAAATGTTTTACAGCGTTGATTAATTATGTAATTTTATCACATCACCTGTAAAATATCCCCATTAAGATAATGGAAACATACTGATTTGAATTTTATTTTGCAACCTTTCAATGGACACATGTTCAATTTTAGGAATAAATTATTTGGTTAAATTCTTTGTAATTGTGACCAAATCACTAGATATATTCAATTTTTAGGTCAAAGGAACATAGACACTGACTTATTTGCCCATCAGTATTTTGTCTGTGTTTGCCAACTGGTGGCCAGTTAGAGCAGGCCATGGCAAAAGATAACCTTGGAAGGACATGTTGACCAGACATAAAATCAAATAAATCTCATTTACACAAAATAAATAACTAGAACCTTCCTGCTGATTTCCTGTCTACTCTGTAGCTCACTGTTGAATGTTGGTTGTTTGCTGTCTGTCTGTCCTTTCAGACAGGTCAATACTTCTGCCCATGACCTAGCCAAAAAGAGAAACTATTTATTGCTTTTTTTTGACACAATATGGTTTTCATTTTCTCTGAACTAAAATACTTAATTCACACTGTCAAACAAAATTAAAAGCATGTTATGCAATTGCATAGGGCACATCCTTGCTCCTAACATCACTGTCATCTGTTGTGGTTAATGATGCATGACCTACCTATTATTTTATTAACATAATCAGTACTTTGCACCCGTCTACTTCAGTACTGTTTTTTGTTTTAATTTGTAGTATTTAATTCTACAGTATTTTTTTTACTAGTATTACAGTATTACTATACTTTCACCTTTGGCTGACATTGAATGTCTTTTTCTGGGAATCTCTTTTACTAATCTCTGTTTCACTTGCATTATGAAATAATTTTTGAGGGGACTGGCAACAATAACTTCATTGCCAGGGTTGGATGGAAGAGCTGAGGAGTTTTGTTCTGGTTTGTTTCTGTGTGTTTTATCGTGTTTTGATAAATAAATCATTGTAAAGTACCTGCTCTATCTTTGTGTGTTGTTCAGCTTACACTCCCCTTGTTTCTACAATCTTCCAAATGTCTAACTTGCGTTAATTCAGTATTGTACTGTGTTATCTTATATGTAGGATAACATAAACCTTTGTTAGAAGTAATTTGGTTACTGCATCAGCACAAAAATAGCAATACTCGCAAAACTAGAAAGAAAAATGTATAAAAAGTACAAACTATACATAAGCGTAAAGTGTAAATTTCTCATGGAGATCAATAAAGTATCTATCTATCTATCTATCTATCTATCTATCTATCTATCTATCTATCTATCTATCTATCTATCTATCTAAGCATTTGGAGACAAGGCTACAGGGTAAAACGGTAGGGACATGATTCATAGCAGCAGAATGAAGGTGAAGCAGGTGGATGTAATGTAAATATGATGTAGTAGAATGTCTTTCAATCACATAGTATATTGTATGACTTATGTATATTATATGGTAAAATTAAGAAATGTAATATAACATATTATATAGTATAGTGTAGCAATATAAGGTCTAACCTAATGTAGCATGATTACTGTACAGTTACCCTAGTGATCACAGTTACTGTGATTATCCACTTATATTGATCAAAATAAAAAAAAATATCCAATACAAATAGTGTTTAAAAAGATTTCTAATCATGAACAAACAGTCTCCATACAGTGCTTTGTAGTTTCATACAAGAAAGTGAAAAAAAATGGGTTGCAATAATCATTTACAGTGTGGTGCCTTGACTTACGAGTTTAATTTGCCCTGTGATGGAGCTTGTAACTCGTTGACTCACTCAACCCATTGAAATGAACTGAAATGCCATTAATCTGTTCCGGACACCCAAAAAAAACACCATGAAAAATTTACTTATTATAGATATTTCAATCATTTCTTTCTTTAATTCAATGCATATCATCCCCTTCTTCTCAGCGTTGTCCTCCGCACTCACTTTCTTCGGACCCATGGTTGGAAAAACAGAGTTTTGCTAAATAACTACAAACACAAATACGAGCACAAGACTGATGCTTCCACTGTGAGCTAACCGTTTAAAGTGAACGAGTCTGGAACTGTTTACTGTGTCCATATCCTTGGTGGGTGACCCTTAATGCTAAATTTGGGGTCTGGAACTTTTTTCTGTCCTGTCTCTCCATTAAAGTAGAAACTTTGATGCAAGGTGTTGTTAATTTATGTTTAAAACTCAACTTTTTTTTTTTTATATTTGTATTCTTTTAACATTAACATAAATTTTGTTTAAGTTTTACTGAGCTATTTCATGAAAAGGTCTCCATAAGCATCAAACATGAAAATGTGCTAGATAAAGAAAGCTGTGCAAATTTTTACCGTCTGGCTGCTGTGCATTTCCCACGCCTCTAGAAGGAGCCACCTCTTGTTTCACAGGCAGCCACACACCCACTTGACATCAGTGTGTCATTTAGGCTGCCATAGATTTCTATAGGAACTGGTGTGCTGACCAAGCACTAGAGACACTCAGTGGACAATGCTTAAGCTTTTTGATTCACTCTAAATTCACACATTTGTTGCTATCTATATGGAAAGGATTTATTGAAGTGCTCTTTTAAACAAGATCAAAAATGTCTATAGCTTTGTGCACAATTAGGTAAAGCAGTAGGTCTCAGACTAAATGTAATGTTTTTAGCAGTGGTGAATGGTGGACATTAGTCTACATGGCCCTAAAACTGTGAAATTCGAGGGGTTTGTGAGAGAAAAGTGTCTCTAAATTGTCAAAACCGCTGTCATTTCATGTTGCCAGTAGATGGCACTATGACTATGATTCAAAATTGCCCTGTAGATGTCTTCAGGCTAAAGGTCTCATAGCCCTTGGGAAAGATCTGACCTTAAAGAATTGAATTGCAATAGTTTCTTTGTCAAACCATTAAAAAAAACAATTGTGCTTCCACATCCTCGCTGTAAAATGGAAACTCAAAATTTTGATATATTTTCATCATGAAGAACTACCCAAATTTGACGTTATTATTTACAATTATTCAATGTCATATTTTATTTCTAATTAATTGTACCTTGTTTCATTCTATCTGTTCTTTAACATTATTATTTAAGTATCTGATTTATATTCTATGCTGTTTTTGTTCATTTAAAGCAAAAAATAAAGCAGATTGTGTTCACAGTAAATGCTTGGTTTATTTATTTACTTTTATTTGGCCCAGATGACATTTGGAATCACATTTAATATTATATCACTTTGAATGTTAAATAAAAATCAAACTCAGGCTGCTCTTGTAGCTGAATTATTTTCCTTTTCAAACTAAAAACCATAGATAGGTATAACATGTTGGGCTGCTCTTTGAGGTTTTATGTATCAATTTTCTGTGTGCCCACTAGGGGGGGTTGCTGACTTGGCCAAATACGAATTACGAATTTTACGAATTAACAGCAAAACTGTTGTTTGCTTCCATGGCCTTAATGACTGTGGATTATAATGTAACTACAAGAAAAAGTTCTTACATCTAGTTTTGCAAGAGTATTCCTAATGAGTAGAATGTCAAATAAGTTAGTATAGTGATGTCAGATTTAAGGTTTAATTTATGAAGACAGCTTGGAGGAACACATTTGTTTTAAGATGATCCAACTTAAAATCCCTGAATATTATTATCATGATAATTATTAAGAAGAAATAACAGCAACACTTAAACCACATAATAGAGGTGTGAATCTTCAGTGGCTTCATGACTCAAACACAAAAATGATTCTGTGCTTTCTAATTACTATTTTTTTTAATCACTCAGTAATGCAGAAACAATTTATCCACAATTTTATACAAGTCAGTGATGCTGAATACAGCTGAGTGTGTTTGGGAAAAGTTCGCCATAATGTTCTTACCAATCTCAGAAACTCATTGTAAAACACTGGAAATGTTGGATGCATTGATGTTAAGAAACTACGTGAATTTTCTTATTCCATGGTCATCATCATGCAGTCAGTTAGAATGCATCTTAATTAGAGGCATTTTATTGACTATTTATAGGCAATTACAAGTGTGACATTACGCCACAAAACGTGGCACATTTGGAGTTGGCTGTGATTTATAAAGGGAAAACCGGTGTGTGAGCACAGTGTTACGAATCATAATATTTACATGCGTACGCATATTCTGTTATGTCCATATGTCACCTATGCACAGTTTTATAAATGAGGCCCCAGAACACCACATCTTGTCCATGAATTTTGATTGACACTGCATCAGACACTTCTCCTGCTCTAATTGGTTGTTCTGTCCCAGGCACAGTGAATTTTAACAAATGGCTGATGAAATGAGATGATGTGTCTCGTATTCTACTGTCAGGACATGGTGACAGTTGAGGGAATATTTCTAAAAGAAGTGCATATTTTGCAATGTACATTTGAATTACAAGAACTTGATGTGTTACGGTGAAATGTGCAAAAAGACTGCTACACCATTGCATTGCCGTAGTCACAATGTTTAACCAAAGTTGATGATAAGCACAAAATCATCCATTCATCCATCAATGTGATTTGTATGTAAAAGAATAATTATAATAATAATTAAAATAATAATTCCTTAAGTTTTACAGAATCCCCTTTTAAGGTTCCTCAATAATCTCTTCAAAGACAATGGGTTTCCTGCACTTTTCCTGCACAGTGCTAAAGACTACTATTAAGAGATAGATACAAAATTCAGTCTGCAGTGTATTCGTGGAACAGAAGTCATGAATATTAAAAAGCTGTCAACAGTGTATCAGAGAATTCATTACAAAGACTGTTTCCTGGGTCAGAGGTCTGTAAACTACAACACAATACAGGTAATTTACTATGTAACATGTAAACCAACTTTCCTCTCTGCTAACCTGGTACTGCCATTACACACAGATTACAGTGAATTGGTGAATCATCTTTTGCTTTATGAAGGATGGTGACCTGAAACTATTATTATAATTATTTATTTGTTGATAGCTTTTGGTATTTTATTCCTAACAAAAGTAAAAATATCCCTAGAGAGTACAGCAACTCAACAGTCTGGGCTGACGGAGACATGCATAATAAAGAGGTGTGGCCTCTATAAATGGAATCTGTTTAGTTTCTGTGACCAAAAAAAAAAAAAAAAACAACAAAATGAACATATTTAGTTTTTTAGAGGAATGATGTCTAGACATATAAATGATTTATCTGAGAGGGACTGAAGCTTGGGGTTAGGTAACCTGACTGATTTAGTAGTGATTATCAGATTAGCAAAAATGATCATGATAATGTTGACTGTACAATAATAATACAATGATATAATACAATTTAAAAACAATATTACATAACTGATTACGATTCAAAATATAATATATATAATATATAAATAACTTTTTATACATATAAAATGTACATAGTTCTGCTTAAAGATAATGCAAATGCTTTGGTAAAGTGACAGTACCTACAGTGTTTTAAACATGCTGTAAATTCTCAATCCAACCAAGGTCAGACTGTAGCCAAACACACTGTAGACCTAACAGGCCAGATTGCTTTAAATCCAAGCCAGCTCTTTCGTAACATTATATAAGGTTATGCCAACTGAACAGACTTACTCACTGTTACATATTTACCCCGCCGAGGGTTGGGGTGATGGGGGTTGATAGGAGTCCAGCATGCTGTGTCACATTTATTGATCCCCTGTTTTAAGCACAACCATCCATATTCACACTCTGGTCCTATTTCCATACAATCTCCTGTCAATCTGACAATGAAACAACATAATACAGTATAACAAGGAAATAAAATGTCTCTACAGTCTGTATAATCAATATAAATTATATTAATTACAATCTCGAAATTCATTATGTTGTCAGTTTTTTATCCCAACTACATTGGGTTCCATTTCAAAATGCCTATGTACTATTTATATATCATTGTATGCACCTGCAATCAAAAATTACCATTGAGTTGAATCAACACATCTCCATGTTCTCGGATAACATCATCTAACATTGCATAATCTCACTATGTAAACAAGTTCTGCATGTTACAGGATCTAACTAGTCTTCTTGTAAGACCAGTCAGCTAGTACTGAAAGAGGGGCTTATTGTTTTTGGTCTTCATTTTGTAAATTCTGTTACACAATATACCTATACCCTTTATGACCTGACAATTATTTTTTCACTTTGACGTCCTGTACTGGAACAAATGATACTGTTTGATCATGTCATTGTGATCAGAGAACTGTACAAGTTAAACCCATTGCTTCATGTTGCAAAGGTAATGTTTTTACACAATTTCTGACCTTGTGGCACACTGTGTAAAATTCATTTATTTGGTGATACATCAGCACACTCAGGCAATGTCTGTTTTTACACTGATAGGGCCTGTTTACTGAGTACACATCTGGCATTGGTATGGAGGCTTCTGCTGCGGAACATTCCAGTTAATCCATTCACAGAATATATGACATACTAAGAAGTCGGGGCATACTTGGAAAGAACGGTTGACACAGTGAAAGCATTTAAATCTTTATATGGGGTAAAGAAGAAGAACATGTTACAAGCTGGGGAAAGTTGTACTTAAATTGTTAACTTATTTATTCAATTACATTGAAGCAGTCAGTACACACACACACACACACACACACACACACACATATATATATATATATATATATATATATATATAAAACTAAAATATTCTTTAGTTTCTGTCAAAGATAAAAGGAGTAGAATTGATTTGTTGCTCTTTGTAAACACAACATTCAAGTTTGCGCACCTCCTCCCTGTCATCAAAGCACAAGGACTTCTGGGAGGTTGCATGGACTTATGATCTAGGAACTGATCTGGCCGTATTTTATCCCACAGCTCACACCTGCACTCTGTTATTGGCTAAGGGGATAATCGAGAACAGTTTTAAATGTATACAGTGTTCCCTCGTTTATCGTGGGGGTTATGTTCCAAAAATAGCCCGCAATAGGCAAAATCTGCCAAGTAGGATTTTTTTTTACAATTATTATATGTTTTAAGGCTGTAAAACCCCTCAGCACACACATCATACACTTTTGTCAGACAGGCATTAATATTTTCTTGCATTTCTCTCGTTTAAACACTCTCAAAGAGTCCTGGCCCTCTTTGTTCTCTCTAGTCTTGCAGGTTCCTCACTGATTCTGGTTGTGGTCCACCTGTCTGAGGTTCACTGACCTGGTGGGGACATGATCTGTGTCTGTGTTGTGGAGAGAAGGTCGAGTGGACCAGAGCTCCATATGAGGAAATCTAGAGATGCACCTGGAGTCAAGGACTCCTTTTCACATAATTCACATATGGACTAAACGCATGGACTCAGCATGTAGGATTAATCTCTATACATGTGGCATCTATTCCCATCACATCCCTCATCTGTGGCTCTTCCTCAGGTTTCTTCTTTTTCCCATGAAGGGTCTTTTTGAAGTTTTTCCTGACCCGGTTCGAGGGTCTAAGGACACAGGGTGTCACAACTGTACAGATTGTAAAGACCTCTGAGGCAAACAATGTTTGTGATTTTGGGCTTTATATAAATAAATCTGAAAAGCAGAAAGAGAAATCTATACCATTTTTAGAGCAGTGTTTGGAAGTGGACATTTTTTGTTCTTAATGACTTAAGAGGGAAGTAAATTGTTAATCTGATGCTGATGCTGATACACAAAAACTAACAATGCAAAGTCAGTATTTTGGCTAATCTTTGATAATATCTAATATATATATAATCTAATATCTTTGACATATGCAAGGCTGAAGTTGTTTAAGAGATGCAGAAAAAAGCTGAAAAAATATTAATCTGTCAAGTTTTTACAGCAGTTTCAGAAGTAGAGATTTTTGTCCTTTATGACTTCAGACAAGGGTGTAGACAGTGGTGTAGTGGTTAGCACTGTCGCCTCACAGCAAGTGGGTTCTGGGTTTGATCCCCGGTGGAGGCAGGCCCTTTGGGCTTGCATGTTCTCCCTGTGTCTGTGTGGGTTCTCTCCAGGTACTCCCACAAGCCAAAGACTTTAGGTGGGTTGGCTAATCTAAATTGACCCTATTGTGTGAATGGTTGTATATCTATTTGGCCCTGTGACTGACTGGCAACCAGTCCAGGGTGAACCCCGCCTTTGCCCCAAGATAGCTGGGATAGGCTCCAGCACCCCCGTGACCCTGAGTGCAGGATACAGCGGGTTAGAAAATGGATGGATGGATGGACTTTAGAGAGTAGTAAATTAAACTGATCCCTGAGGGTTAATTCAGATGAAAGCAGCACAAGGGGTAAAGTCTCAGTCTGATAAAAAGAAGATATTGAGTATGTTTTTTAGTAGTTAAAGAAGACGTAGGGTTTCCAGAGCACACAACAGAAACACAAAATATAAAAAAAATTAATAAAAAAAATGTTATTACTATTTTACAAAAATCGACAATGCGGTTTATAATCCGGTGCGCCTCATGTATAAATTCTGGTTGTGCTTACTGACCTCGAACCGATTTTATATAGTACACGGCGCTCAAAAATCTGTCAAAATGTTTTAGTACGACTTTGGTAAGCTACACAGCTGCGCTGCTTGATGGATTGTTAGAGCATTACGGCCACCGTAGTCAGGAGCCTCACATGTGCGTGTGTGTATTTCTATGTATATGTAAAATGTGTGTCAACAAACAGTGTGAAAAATGTTAATTTCCCCAAGTGGGACTAATAAAGGATTCTTCTTCCTCTTCAAAACCTTTAGTTATAATTTCTCCTCACCTGCTGTGAAGACCCTCCATGTCCGTCCCTACTGCTGCCTATGGCCCACTTTCTCCTCCCTCACCCTGCTCATTCTGTTGTATAAAGATTCAAAAATATGCAAAACAAGAGTGAGCACAAGTTCTGTGCAGAAATTAAGGAGTGGGTTTATTCATGGGAGGTAGATTAGCCAAAAATTCAAGTAAGGGTTTTGTTTCTTTAGAACAATATAAAAAAAATACCCATCCAAATAATTACTTGAGTTAGAGTAAAAAAGTATTTAGTGATTTAGTGAAAAAAAAAACTAAAAAGTATTGTGTGTTGTGTAACATCTGATTTATTCATCAAATAACATTAATGCAATCATTAAATCAAAATCATACTCAGCAATCATCAAATCCATGTACTTTAAACTTTAACTACCACAGAAATAAACTAAATCGTTACAAATATAACAGTCAAAGGAACACAAATAGATTTATATTTTTATTACAGCCAAAATAGTAGCCTAACATTACTTGAGTAAGAGCAGCCTGTTATTTACTTACTTTAGAATAATATTACTCAAGTAAAAGTAAAAATTATTTTGCAATAAAACAACTCTCAGGAGTAAAATTTATCCAAAAAGTTATTCAAGCTCATGATGCGTTTAGAGGCGGTCGGAAGGATTAGGACAGATCAGAATCCTAAAGCTTGCAGGATGTGGCAAATGTTGACTAACATGGGGGCTTAAACATGTCTCCACATGTTAAAAATGAATTCAGTGGTTGTAATGGCTGTAAAGAGTGCGGGAGACAGACGGCAGACATGTGGGAAGTGCGGGGGACATGTCCCCCACGTTCCCCACGTCCGCTACGCCCATGATATGAAGTACAGTGTCTGCCCTTTTCCGAAGAGCGATCGAGCTTCAGCGGCACTGCGTCAGTGCGCCCACCGTCGAACACTTGTGGTGTAACAGAGCAGTCAGGAGTGCTTTGCATATATACACCTGGCTTATTTTCTACATGTGGCAGAGAAAAACACTATGAGGGGAGCAACTGAGACCCACGACGCAGCACTGTGCTTAATGAAGAGCAGTCTGGAATAAATTGCCTGCGGTGGTATAAAAGCAGAAAAGAGACAGAATGGGAATGGCGAGTGAGGATCTGCTCGTAACACTCCAGATACTACCTGGTTTCTTTTCAAACTGCCTGTTTCTTGCCCTGTACGACTCCGTGGTTCTCCTGAAGCGCGTTGTATCGTTGCTTAGCTGCTCCAGGACCGGCGGTTCCGGAGAGTGGCGCCGTATGCTGACATCAGCCGGACTCCGCTCAATATGGAATAGCTTCCTTCTCGACGCGTATAAACAGGTAAAGTTGCCGATTAACCGTGGTCATTTGATTAACTGAAAACTAGAAACTGCTTAGAATTAAGCCATCCGTCGATGCATTATCATCAATTCAAAAAAAGTTAAGACTTTTTGGTATGATTCACCGATCTAACAGTTTAAGAGCCAAATATCTAACAAAGATGTTGTATTGTAATTGGATGTTGTATTGTAATTGTTGTTGATTTCACACATCACAGAAAAAAAAACATTTTAGTAAATGTGTAAGAGGAGAGAAAACGGGATGAGGGGAAAGCCGTTCCGTTCTTGCTCCCTCTGCACTGAGTTAGACGCACCCAAAGTTGACAGACTAGTTGTTCTTATGTACTTATTCCTGTGTTTTCAGACAAGTGTATCATATAAACAATATGTAAGCTATAAACTACTAATCATTACTTGCTCTTGAACTGCAGATAAAATCATTATTTTATTTGTCAACATCGAAAACAAACAGACAAACAAAAAGATTACAATAGTTGTACATGTAGCAAGTTTATCATTAAGTAGCTATGTATTTATTAAGCATACTCCGTCCATTGATGTCTACAAAATACCTTTTCTACCATATGATACCTTGGGGGACCTCTAAAAGGCTTGCATAGCCAACTGGTAAAAGTTTCTTAAGTGTAGTATCAGCAACTGTGTAGGCTTATATTATATATTCAATATTATATAGGCTATAGGCACTGTCATACAGCAAAAAGACTGTAACTAAATTAAGACATATTTTTATTGATGTGGAATAAAATCCAAGCTCTTTAAAAGGTATTCGATCAGTTTATTCAATGTCAAACTGTGCGTATATTATGGTATTATTGATGCAAGACCAGATTTATAATTGTCCATGTCTGTGTCCATTAATCAACTTGCAGTAATTATTGAAGTTCCTCTACACCCATGGAATGCTTATTTAGGTGTGCACTTATTTTTCTTGATCAGCTCTCAGGCTCTAAATCAGTGTCTACATTCTGTGCTTGATATTTGGCTCAATTCTCTATCCATTTTAACTGCATCTGTTCAGGAAGAACTTAAAAAAACGGGTAAACGTAATTAGTTAATCAAGTTTGAGAGCCTAATTTAGGTCCTTTATTTTGTCTATAACCTCAATAAAATAGCACTGAGACTACCTAATGGTAGAAAGTGATACAAGGGGATACTTGTCCCATATACAGCTATGTTTAAAAAGAAATGGTATTAAAAATAAGTTATATCTTTCTTTCCCTCACTTTGAATCAAATGTACTTTACGAAAGGAAGCAGTATTGAAACATGTTGACATGTTGATAATGTGTGAGATAGTTTAATAAATAATTAAACATTATTGGTATCATTATCATCATATCTCTAAAGCTGGGTAAAAGCTCTTCTACTTTTGTCTTTTGCATACTAATATTTAAAGTACAAGCACTTTGTTCAATATTAGGTGGAGTTCAATTTGAAACATTGGAGATTTCAACTTACTAAAATATCTCTGCTTTCCCTGCCTTTCCAAGAGTGTAAGAAAACCTACTTTGGCCTTTAGGTGCATTTGCTTAACATTACCACAAGTGCTAAATCCTAAAGACAGACACAATATGTACAGTTTTTTAAGGAATAAAATGTCTGTCAACAGATAAAGGAAAAGCCCCCTTTACATATGCTTAATATGTGCACTGTGTGAATTAACATTCATTTTTACCTCCTTAGGTGAAACTTGGTTGTGAGGCACCCAACTCTAAAGTGGTGAAGGTGCCTGATAGCCCTCGGTGGAGCAGCAACATCAGTAATTTGACTAATGTGGCGCCTGGTGCCAGGATCCAAAATGGAGTTGAGTGCCGCCTTCTGGATTTTGAGTCATCAGATCGCCCTCTGGTGGTCAACTTTGGATCTGCCACCTGACCCCCCTTCATCAGTCATCTGCCAGCCTTCCGGCAGTTGGTGGAGGACTTCAGTGATGTAGCTGATTTCCTGTTGGTGTATATTGATGAGGCTCACCCATCTGATGGTTGGGTGGCCCCTCCTATGGGCTCTTGCTCTTTCAATGTCCGGAAACACCAGAACCTGGAGGAGAGATTAGGAGCAGCACGCAAACTCACTGAGCAATTTTCCCTGCCGCCACAGTGTCAGCTGGTAGCTGACTGCATGGACAATAATGCTAATGTGGCGTATGGTGTGTCCAATGAACGGGTGTGTATAGTACAAAAAAAAAAGATTGCTTACCTGGGTGGTAAGGGCCCCTTTTTTTACAGTCTAAAGGATGTACGGCAGTGGCTGGAACAGAGCTATGGCAAAAGGTAGGCGTGCTGAAGGACAAATACAGGGGAGGACATATCCCATATTTCAACAGGAAATGAGAGATCATTTGGATTTGTATAAGTTTAAAAACTTACTAAAAGTGGGTTGTGGTGGGGCATTATGGTCAGTGATGGATAGCAACTAAGTATATTAGGCACTTGTATTAGGCAAGTACAAATTTGAGATACTTTGAGAATTTCCATTTTATGTTAGTTTATATTATTCCATAACAGGTGGAAATTTTGTAATTATCACTCTGCAAAATTGATTTATTACTCAATGTTAAGTATATTGCAGAATCTAATAATACAAAATATAATCAACAAATACATTATGATGCATTATTTTAGGTAAAGATAAATATTTATTGATGCCTTGGTGAATTTAATAATCTACCCAGCAGTTAATGTAGTAAAAAAAAAAAAACACCCTTATCAGCTGAAGCTTTCAAGTATTCAGTAAATCATAAACGTATCAGTAAATATCAAGCAATAGTATCACATGCTTTATCTGAAATAGACATTCAGAATACGTATTTTTACTTTCTGCTAATACCTTTGTACTTTTAACTGAAATTTCAAAGGCAGGACTTTTACTTGTAACAGAGTATGTTTACACTGTCATATTGCTTTCATTACTTAAGTAAAAGAATTAAGCCACTCGTCATACTGTTATAATGTGCCACAAAGCTGTAGTGAATTAAGTTACAGAATTACTGTGTACATTTTTCTACTTCTGAAATCATCATCTTTTTGCATGTTTTTACATGTTTTCTATCAAAATTTAAAAACTGAAACAGGAAATAAGTAAGAAATTACAAGTGGCCAATTATAATAGATGTTATGTTTAAAGTAATTATTTTTACATTATTTCATGGAGACTATTTTTTTCCTCCCCCTGTGACATTTTTGTGCACAATACCAAGAACTTAATTTTATGTCTGATCATTATCTACCCTCCTATCTATATGGATAAATGTGCATTCAGAAAGTATTCACAAAGTACTTACAGCTGTTCTCCATTTAGTATCCATTTATAGTGCCTATAAAAATCAAAGTTTAATGTATTAAATCAAAATAGGTTTAATGTGGCTTTTTTACTGACAAAAAAAAATAAGACAAGCAAATATATAAACGTCCATCGTGACATATGTAGCAATTCTTTACTCATTTAAGTCAGTATTTGGTTAATGTACCTTTCAATCAGTAAAGTAGAAAACTTTATTTATCCCATATATAATTAATGAAATAAATATAAATATTGCTTATGGTGTGGGTGAGTGTAGAACAAGGATATTGCACAACCACATTAATGCAAAAAGTTATTATGAGAAGGTATGCATACAGTGTTTGGTGTAGTTAATAAGAGTGCTGTGCCAGTGGGAGGACTTGTAAAGTCTGATGGCCACAGGCAGGAATGAATTCTCTGGTGTTCTGTGGTGCATCATCTGGGAATTAGTCTGTTATTGAATGAGCTTCTGTGCCTGACAAGCACTTTATGGAGTGGATGGGGGACATTGTCCAAGATGACACAGTTTGGACAGCGTCCTCCTCTCTGACAACACCATCAGAGAGTCCAGCTTCGCCTTCACAACATTGCTCAGCCTTGTTCATCAGTCTGTTGGCATTGGCTACCTCACCCTGAGCACACAACACCATTCAGGATAGCACTAGTCACCACAGACATAAAACATCCTCAGCACTGTCCTGCAGATGTTAAAGGACTTCAGCCTCCTCAGGTTGCAGAGGTAACTCAGGCCCTTTTTGTAGAAAGCTTTGGAATTCTTGGTCCAGTTTAGTTTACAGAGTAGTTACAACATTGTCTATGGATATGCCAGGGTAGGTTATGCTTTGGACATTTGGATGTTGCAGCTTTCCCCTGTGTCTCTTTACAACATGGATCAAGCTATATGAGGTTGTATATCCTCACTGGGTTGGCTGGCTGGTCAATGACTCAGCTACTCCAGGACTTAAATATTGTTATTTAAGCAATTCCTGTGCAGCTTTGGCTGTATGTTTGTCTATTATGATGAAAAAAAATGTTTTCTTGAAAGACCAATTGCAATTTCCTCCAAATGATTTTGCTGCATTTGTTTTGCACCTTACTCTAACATGCCTGCTGCACAGAAGCAAACCCACTGTCCTGGTGGGAATTGCATATTTATGATGATGCACAGTGTTTGGGTTATACCAGACATGGTGTTTAATATGATGGACTAAAAGGCTTAGCTTTGATCTCATCAGACCATAGAACAATGTTCCCAAGACTCCCAAAAATTTTATAAAACACAAAGTTGACAGAACAACCCCTAATTGTGGTGAAATGCAGAAGATGAATTTTAGCTTGATGAAAGAAGCAGCTCTGGAGTATGGTGGCACAGCAATGGATACACCTATATCACTTGATATTTGCCTTCTCGTAAACTGCAGTCTATATGTAGTAAACTTTTGCACAGCTCTGCCCAGGTCAGTGTGGCGGACAATATCGTTTGTCAATGCTGCATGTACCATGATTGATCTGGAAATGTGCTGAAGTTTTATGCAAGTTTTTTATGGGTCATGGACATCTTTCATGTGTTGTTTTGTGCGA
Organism: Amniataba percoides; assembly: GCA_037176925.1. Taxonomy (NCBI): domain Eukaryota; kingdom Metazoa; phylum Chordata; class Actinopteri; order Centrarchiformes; family Terapontidae; genus Amniataba; species Amniataba percoides. The sequence continues at coordinate 22,656,348 of JBAJHX010000115.1, read as the reverse complement.
GTTATACGTCAGTGTTATTATTATTGTGTAGATTTGGCGTCTCTTGGCAGTATATTCAGTTCAGTAGCTTCTCCCTCATCATGTTTGCTAAATAAACATTCTCAATTGTACAGCCCTTTGTGTAGTATGTTTCTCCTTTCAAAAAAGGTATCACAAAAGAAAGGCTGTACCAAATAGCATTCTATCGGGATATTTCTGTGCAATGGCAGTTGGAAAAGGGCTCATAGTAATAGTCATTGTAATATTTGTCATGAGAGGCAATACAGTCTCTCTTTTCTCTCCCTCTTTCCCTCTCTTTCTGACAGTTTGTTTTATGGAACATATATCACCTCCTGATCTTAACATGGAATAAGCTCACCTTTCAACTCATAGTGCAGTCTGTATTTAGTGGCAGTATTGGACTATAATATACACAATGATGTTTTCATTAGTGATAATTCCCTGAAACTGTTTAGGCATAGGGAGCAACTTTACCAAAGAGTCATATTGCACCCAATGTTTTTACAGTAGCTTAGCTCTACAGAACTCCTTTTGCATTTAAGTTGAAGTGGCAGCTTTAATTTGGTGAAAAATTGGCTCTTTGCTATGTCCAAACAACAAAAACGATTACACTGTAGTCACACCCAAAAAATAACACTATCCAAGTCCACTAAATTGTCAGTGACTTAAAAATTGCTCTTTGCCCATCATCTGCCTTGTGTTTGTATTGTCTTGAGTTCTTTTTAAATGGAGTTCCTTTGTTGGAATGATGTATGTTTTGCCACATTACAAACTAACTGACCACACACAGGTGATGTTTACTTGACTGATAAAGCAGTTGGATGCATGAGTAATAATTCAGATGCGTTCTATTATGGGGAAGAAGCAAAAATGTATTTGGTATATATTTATAATTCATTTAGATGTTTTTGTAGAGATCTGTTTCACTTTTACACTAAAGGGCCAGAGTAAAAAAGCCACATTAAAACTACATTGATCTGGTGTTACATAAGAGTAAAACATGAAATCAATCAGATTAGTTAGAACTGCACATCATGTCCCAAATAGTAAGGAGAAAGATATGGACACACTTTGAATGTAATGACTGAAGTACAATGACCCTTGCGCTCTCCCAGACTTTCACGTTAGGTTTATTCTTGTATTAAAATCTCTTACAACATTGTCCCCTCACAGAATAGCCTATATAGGGACATGATTGATAAACCACAAGTTATTTTAATATGCACAAGCCACATAACCACACAAGAAATAAGCATGCACCCTGAATACTTGCAGACACTACTTGGGGTTGAAAAACAACAAATAAAAGACAGCTCTTTGTTGTAGACATGCAAATGCAATATAATTGACTAAATACTATTTACTTTTTAGTTTATGGTTAGGTTTAGGCTGCTCAACACTGTGCACTTTACATTAAAAAAAACAAACAAGCTCTGTCTGTGTTTGAAGTTAGCATTGAGTTCAAGTTGGCATGTTTTTTACCTTAACCACCATCTCTCCCTGACCACCTAACCCTCACCAAGTGCTTTGAGTTGCCCAAACAGAACCATAAAACTGTTGGACTTTTACTATTTTTCATATATGTCTTGCTGAAAATTGAGGAACATTGAGAGGATGCGCACAGTATGAATATTTTCAAGTTTCATAAGGACAAATCAATTTATCATTGTGTCTTTCAAATTAGCAGTATTTACATTATAATAATAATAATAATTAATTAACATAGGACAATGTTAAGAGCCATGGTTATCTTTACTAAATATTTCTCTATCCTGAGCATGGTGATCAATATTTAGAAAAATATTACATAAATTCAAAATTAGCTGTCCCAATGGAGTGGCATAGAAAAATCCCTGAGATGATACTGGCAAATAGTAAACACTTTCCAAATATGTTAATTAATCTGAGGTGCATTTGGTGGAAAGAACATGTTTATTAATGTACATGATTAACTAGTCTCACATCAATAGAGGTAAAACAGGCATTTATGTTGTTCAGTCAAGTGGCTGGGTAACATCCCTTTCAGTCACCTGAATCTCTGTTTCTATTTACAACAAATTTCAACTGCTTGTTCTCACAGGTCCAAAATTTTGGATGCCAACACATCTACTCAAATGCAACATATAAATGTTCCAAAAAGAGAGACCAAGTCCAAAGTGACTTGAGTATAATTAGACCTGATCAAATGGGGCTTGACACCCAAGAGAACACAAATATTGTTAGGGGCATGATGCATCACTAATTGATGAACAGAAAAAGTCCTAAGAATCAGTGTAAAATCAATACTGCAGAAATTAATGTAAAAACAAGTTGTCTTTTAAGGTTCAAAGATAAAAAACAAAACAAAAAACGTTTACTCACAATGGGCAAAGAATGTGTTTTTTTATAGGACCAAATGCAGAGCCTGAACATAATTTGATTGCTGGGTCTGGTTATTCAGAACTGAAGACCTCTGCTTCTCATTTTTATGAATGAGGATCAGTATAGATGATTTTCACATTAAAATGTGTTTATTGTCTTAAAACTACACATGTAATTAATATAACTGTCAGCTCAAATCTTTGAACTTTTATTTTTGATTTCATAAAAATTATTACTATCCTTCACTGCTGAAACATTCTTGACATGTTGCAGCAAGAAACTCTCAGTCAGTAAGTTTGTGTGGTATGTATGGTTTAGAAGAGTATAGAGTGTGTCTAGAGGATCTGTCAATCATCATGCTGGAGCGATAGCACTTGAACTTCAAAAGACACAACAGATGGTCTGTTCTGGTCATAGTGACACAAGTGTGCAAATGAAAACCTTTGATGAAAGAGTCCCTAACTCAGTCTCTGGTTGGATAGTGAACTGCACTTGGTCAACACAACACAGAACCATTACAGTTGTTTTCACTGTTAATCTGCTAAAACTAGCATGTTTTATTTACTGATTAAGACCTCTCTGTTTTTCCAATTTAATCCACTGCACTTTTTAATTTTTCTTAGTGCAATGTCTTAATAATGTAAAAGGAGAGAAAATGGAAAATAAAGGAGCATGCTTGCTGCTACAAAGGCTTTATATGTTGTCTTTGTGTCCCAAAGGAATCTTGGAAAGAAATGAAGATGCTGACAACAAAAAAGTTTTTAGGGTTTTTCCCACTTATTTTTCAAAAAACTGTACAATGAAACTCATTGATCTCAAGGTGGCACTGTTATGCCCCTTTTCCTACTCATCTTGCCTCACGTCAACTTGTTTTCCGTTACAATACAGTACCTCCTCAGCGTAGGTGGAGTCATCATAGCAAGGCGGTCCAAAACTCCAGCTGTGTCTTTTGTTGTGTGAGACGAACACGAAACAACTACGGAGGCCACCAGAGAGAAACAAACACAGAGAAACGTCTGCACCTTGTTGTTGCTCCATGAGCTTGTTTTCTGTGCAGCAATCTCTGATCATGTTAAGTGTTGTTACTGGGTTTTAAAAATGCAGTGATTGACTCTTGTGAACAAGTCACTCTCCTGACTCATCACGCCCTGGCCAATCAGTGGCCTGCCTTCTGCCAACCTCACATTTTTGGTTCGACTCAGCTCGCCTGGAACCCGGCTGAGTAGGTACCAGAAAAGTACCTGGTACCAGGTACTAACACGTAATGGAAATACGTAACACGAGGCAAGCTGAGGCGAGCCGAGTAGGTACTAGTGGCAAAGGGGCATTATTGTCTAATTAAATTTTCTCAGCCACTTCAAAACCAGCTTGTCCTGGAGTCAAAGATTTTTCATCTTTTTTTCCCAAGATGTGGTCTCTGGCCTTGGTCCGGGTCCAGACCCTGACACCATTCTATATGAACAGGTGCACTATCAGTAAATTATAAGGGGATTTTACGCAGGGACATCACTAGGATTGAGAGATAGGGGGGACTTAGCCCCAGGAGTGTATATTAGAATGTGCGAGCAATGTGCGCTGAGAATTTTTCATTGCACCTACCATAAATGTAACGTTAAGCAATTGACAATGACATCAATTTACAATCTCGTGTAGTCTGTCACTGTGACCAGCTATGCCGGCCTCAGGAACGTTAAAGCAGGCACTAACATTTAGCCTAATCCAGTTTGGAACCATATGCCACCTAGTGTGAACCGTTCCTGTACCGTATCCTGACCGTATTCGGGAGACACAAGGGAGATCCGTCTACTCCAGGGCCGAAGTTACTTTTTCCTCCGGGGTTAACTCCCTAATCTTGACTCTGCACTTGTTAAGCTGATGGCACGCAATAAAACAGGCCGTTTTGCCGGAGAGAAGCAGGGCATTATTTCAGACTGCACTGTTAATAACATCTCACTGCCACTCGCTACTTGCCCCAGTCGCCGTCTTTCTCACACACAGACACACCTTCCATTACCGGCTCGCCACACACACTTGCGTGGCGTGCCTGGGCTGCGCGCGCACACACACACACGCACGTTCACGCACTGAGCTGACTGAAATATACATCGGTGCTCGACACATCTCACGATAACTTTTATGCTTATTATAGTTTTATTTCCTTGCTGGTTGGAGTTAAGTCAATTGCATGTCTGCACTAATTAAGGCTAAAGCCCCCCTAAAATGGACCTAACGACGTCCATGATTTTACGTTTGATGAGATGCTTCCATTTTTACAGGGGCACCTTTTCTATTGTTCATGGTATTGGTTGAGCAGATCAGGAAATGCGTACACCAATTGCATTCAAGACAGTGAAGTCTCATCACTTTAAAGTGCTAAACATTAAGAAAGAGAAAGAAAAATACAAAAAAGCGATACAGAGAGAGGACGAAGACACAAGTGAGCCAGAGACAGGGAGATAAAAGAAAAGAAAGCGATACAGAGAGAGGATGAAGAGCGTGGGATATGGGAGGTTCAGTTTTTATATTTTGTTGTGTAACTGTTCAGTCAAAATGTTAGAGACAGTTAAAGTAAGAAAAAGCTAAAACTATGGTGTATGATAGCTGTCAATAAGATGTATCCATAATTAATCATTTGTATTTGTATTGTTAACAATTTCTATGTCAAATAAAAGTTCACGCAAAATTATGCTGTCATATACAGGAGTTTGTAAAACTGGGTTGGGTTTTGGATTGTTTTTATACGAGTATGACTCTAAAATTTGTGTGTGCAACATCTCATGAATACAAGTCACAATTCTACGACAACGAAACTTACAAAGTCTTCCCTGTGAACACAAATTCAAGTTTATGAATATGACTCAAAATGTGCAGAAATGATGTTACTGAGGTCACAGGGAAAAGTAATCGATCCGCGATTCCTTCAACTGCGCATCCACATGGCCCAGAGGTGAAAATGGAAGGGAATACTGGACCAAGCGATGAAATAATAGCTTTGCAATTATTATTCAAGTTACCTGTGACGGTTCTCAGGAGCTGGCAGAGTCAGCCACATCACTTGGTCCAGCATTGCCTTCCATTTTTACCTCTGAGCCATGCGCATGCGCGGTTGAAGGTATCACAACAGTACAAATACAAATGATTAATTATGGATACATCTTATTGACAGCTACCTTACACCATAAAAAACTGCTGTTAAACCTTTTTCTTAAGTTGTGAATTTTATTTATTTTCTTTCTGATGTTTTTCTTTTCTTTTTCTTAACTTTCTTTTTATTTAAGTTTTCAGTTATTTTTTCCAACAGTAAACAAAACAAGAGAAACAAACAAAAAATGGACTGAGAATAATAATGATTGGTACAGTCCATACATAAGTGCAAAATGGAGTGATCATTCGTACAAGCATTTAGTTACACGTCCGAGAGTATGACGTCCACCTTTCCCAGTAATTTATGTACTGTTCAGCCTATTATCTTAGGGTGAAGGACAGTTTTTCCATGCATTGTATTTCGTTAACAATGGTGATCCAGTCATTCCTTGATGGCAGATTTGTCTGTTTTTGCATAAAGATAGTTGTCCTGGGCCACTAGTCCAACTGGGATTTTAAAGAGTATCCATCCATCCATTTTCTAACCTGCTTCATCCTGCACTCAGGGTCACGGGGTGCTGGAGCCTATCCCAGCTCTCTTAGGGCGAAGGCAGGGTACACCCTGGACTGGTCGCCAGTCAGTCACAGGGCCACATAGAAGACAAACAACCATTCACTCTCACATTCACACCTAAGGACAATTTAGAGTTGCCAATTCACCTAATTCATGTCTTTGGATGGTGGAAGGAAGCTGGAGTACCCGGAGAGAACCCACGCAGACACAGGGAGAACACGCAAACTCCACACAGAAGGGCCTGAACCCAGAACCCTCTTGCAGTGAGGCGACAGTGCTAACCACTACACCACTGTGCCGCCCCCAAATATAGTATATATATATATATTATAAACCAAAGATTGACCATATCTTTCCAGCAATTTCTTGCCAGTATGGTTGAATAAGGGCCCAGTCCCAGAATATATAAAAGCAGTCTGCCATTGTCTGTCCACACTGTCTCCAGCATTTAACCTGTCCCTGGAAACCCTGCTGTTTAGATTTCAATTTGGGGGTCACAAAAAATCTTATCATGTTCTTCCAGCACAATTCTTGCCAGACTATGACCAGGTGGTCATAGTTTGACCCACTCAGACAAATCGCCAGTCATAAGATACAGACCTGATCAAAATCTTAAGACCAGTTGAAAAATAGCTAGAAATTACCTTTTCCACATTTGGATCTTAATGAGGTTTTAAGTAGAGCTACAATATGCAATAACAAGAAGGGTGAGTGTGACAAAAAGCAC
>JBAJHX010000115.1:22618605-22649443 GCA_037176925.1 Amniataba percoides | reverse complement strand
TTGTAAAGCCCTCTGAGGCAAACAATGTTTGTGATTTTGGGCTTTAAATAAATAAAATTTGAATTTTGAATTTTGAAAACATGATGACAAATAAAGATTCTTGGTACTTGATTCTTGATACAACAACAAAGTTACATCAACAAATATCATACTAACTCAGGTTAGTCATTATGATGTTCCAGACCTTTGCTTTAATACATTTTCGCTGACTAGACCTTTCAGAAATTTACTTGAATAACTCTGCTATATCATATATATGGTGATTTTATGGTTTGACTCAGCCAATGCATATGGCTCAATACCACACAAGCTCATGGAGGCAGCACTCCTGAACAACATCAAGAAACTAATAATGGATTATTACAACAACTTTAACTGGTGGTTCACCTCTGTGACAATGACATCTGACAAGAAAAAGGAATCATCACTGGATGCACAGTTTTAGTAACTTTGTTTGCTCTGGCCATGAACTGCTGGTCATGTCGGCTGAGGCCCCAAAACCAAGTCTGGAGTCTAGCACTATCAAAGTTTTCATCACCTTCTAATTCAATGGGTTTTCTTTATTACCTATTATAGTAAAGAAAAGTGTTTTTATTTTATTCTTTAAACTAGCCACCTTTTGATTTGATGATAGCTCTGCATACTTTTTACTGTCCCTCAATCAGCTTCATGAAGTGGTCGCCTGAAATAATACAAATAAATAAATATATGTCAGTACACTTTTTTTTAATTGAAAACCATTTCAAATTTCAAATTCAAGTTTTAAATAAATAACATTTGAATTTGAAATTTGAAATGGCTTTCAATAAAAAAAGTGTAAGTGACATATATTTATTGAATGCTGTGGAACCTATATAAATGTAAAATGTAAATGCAAAAATGTCTAAAATGTTCACTTCTAGTTTTAAGCTAGAAACCTATTCCAATGCAATTCTCCAAAATGACACATATAAAGTTACAGTCATTATCTATAAGTAAAACATGTCTTGACCAAAATATTTCGTGACCATTCTATTCATTTGTATACTTCATATAAGTGAAAGTTTGAAGTGAATGTTGCAGTAAAAAATTGTTTCCTTCACAAGCTGGCAGGGCCCAACTTTACTTGAATTTTTGGAAGCAGCTCAGGGTAGAGTTGTGTTCAAGATGCCTCTTCTGCATCCCAGTGAAAATTTCCTGGGCACATCCAACAACATCTGAATAACCTGCTAAGGCCGTACAAAGGATTTACAGAAGGTGGCTGTGTCCAAGGAAGCAGAGGGATATCTTGGGATATCTTCGGGAGATTGCCCAAACTGTACGCGGGATGCACCACATCATTAGGTCCATTTAGCTCCTTTACACTACAAAATGAACTTATGTCCTTTATTGCCAGTCAGTAAGTCATTAGCTAGGTTGATCACTTTACATAATAATGAAAGTGCATTACTGGGAATGTTATTGTTCTAACAAGTTGTATTACTACTGTAAATGGCCTGTACAGCGGTCCCTCGGTATATCGTGATTCACCTTTCGCGGCCTTGCTGTTTTGTGGATTTTTTTTGTTACAATTTTGCATACTTTTTTTTTTTAAAAGCGTATCAATGTGCATTATGTTCTGCATCCTGATTGGCTAAGGGAGAACTTGCGCATTTTGCTCTGCGTCCTGATTGGCTTAGGGACGGTAGATCATTGTCAATCAATCTCCTCTGTGCCGCGTCTCCTGTATAACACAGAATGCATTTAGCTTGCCATATTTACATCTTATAAATCTACGAAGGTTTGAACCTAAACAAGAGGGAAATGCAAGAAAATATTAATGCCTGTCTGAGAAAAGTGTATAAAGTGTGTGCTGAGGGGTTTTATAGCCTTAAAACATATAATAATTGTAAAAAAAAAATCCTACTTGGCGGAATTCACCTATTGCAGGCTACTTTTGGAACATAATCCCTGCGATAAATGAGGGACCACTGTATATGGAAAAATCACAGTTTCAGAACCATAAATTATGCTTTTTTAGTGATTATAGTACCTGACAAAATTAAGACTTTTTTGAAAGATACAGTAAGGTGTTAAATAATGAAATAAGTATTTCCCTGGGACGTTGCCCAAAAAAACCAAAAAGTGTCCATCCCAATATATCATTGAGAAGAGTGGGGTTTTTGTTCAAAAGACACAGACAAAACAAACATTTAAAAGTGCTCCACTCATACAGATTGGTATCATAGGATGTTAGTGCACTTTTCCCTGAATACTTACCAACAATGTGGTGTTGTTTTTAACGCTAACCCCTAACCCTATAAACGTTTTTAAACCAATTTTTCAAGGTTTTTAAAGCTGTTTCATCTTTCCTGCTGAGCTTCATTTTGTGCCAAGGATTAGGGCAATTATGGAAAAAGTACTGCCATAAGGAATCACTTCATTTGATTTAACCAATGACTACAATATTATTTCAGAGAAAAAAAGAACATTTTATTTGTTACTAAAATGATGAAAAATGTTATGAAACATAACAATTATAACACAAAACTAACAAGAAAAAGACTGTACCTCCACATAATTAAATGGCTAATCATGGAAACATAAAAACAGTCAAAATGTTAACTAATGATAAAGAGATGACAAGACAATGATTTAAGGTGACCAGTCCCACTTAAAAGATCAGAAGACAATAAACACATTTTAGTTCTTTTGAACTATGAACCCCTCCACTATAGCCTCTTTTTTCTCTTTGTCATAATTATGACTTTATTCTCAGAACAAGAAAGCCATGATACAGAAGGAAGGGGCACCTTGTATTTGTTGGACAACTGCAAGTAGTTAAATATTCATGCAACTTTAGAAACATCTCTGGTAAGATCTCTAGGCTAACAATACATTTTTATTCTTTATGTAATATCAACATGATTTTCCACATTCTGATTAAAGTTTTCTCCATGTAAATGAACAGTTAATAGATTTTGTCATGAAAAACGCAGATAAATCATATGATCAGTCTGTACAATAGAGGTACTAAAAATTACAACTGTCATGGTATATGTACAATTTCTTACCTACAAAGTACAACAACTAGCATGTAATAAAATATGTAAACAAATCTTGTTTTTTGACACAGTTGACTGTGACAGCAGATAGAATTCACACTTTCAACATTTATTTCTGTATACACATTTGTTAACAGTGTTGTAGTACTGCATTTACCTTCCTCTTGACACCTCCATAGAAAAAGAGGATGATGGGCAATGAACCAACATACAGTTTTGTAAAAAGATAAAACCACCACTGGCTGTGCATCAACAACAGACCTTTTCCTTAAGAGACTGTTTTTTTTTCTACTGTTAATAGTTTTGAGGGGTTCAAAAAGAGTAGAAGGTATAAGTTCTGATCTGAATATGAGCTGGGGATTAAAGAGAGCATGGTCCAAGTTGAACACTATATACTGGACTTTTAGTGTACTGTACGTTACTGTAGAATTAGGATGGCATGCATTTTACAATCAGTTGCTTTTTACCAAAACCGACCCTTTCTTTCCACAAACTGAGTCATTCTATCAGACAATGGGAATAATTGTGGTGAATCTGATGACAGACTGAACAGATTCACTGAGATCTGCTTATGATATTTTGCTCACTTTGTATCATTTTATACAGAGAAATAGTTTTCTTTTCTTGTTGTTCTTTTTCATTTTTTTCTTTTGTTGAAAGCAAAAATAAGTTAGACACCACACTTGTATTATGTATAAACCATATAAATGTGTCATATTTTCATACAAGACCTTTTTTAGTTTTACAATGATTACGTGCCTGACCCCCTCGTGTTAAGCACTACATGTTGCTTACATGCTGAAAATGTATAAGATTATGAGCCTTTTGTAACAATTTTACAAAAAAGTTTTTTTGTTTAATGCCAAGGATCACGTAGCTCTAAAAGTCACTTAGGAGAATGATGTAGCTGTGAAATATTTCTATACTGATAACATTTCTGACCAGATAGAAGAGTAAGGTTCTAAAGTTGCTATTTAGCCTTGTCATTATGCTTACAATAGTAAGTGTGCTTTATATTACAGTACATATCATCCATTCAACTACTCAGCACAGTATAAGATTATTCAAGTTCCACATTATACCATCATTTGTCATAGCTCCTTACAAGGAAACTGACAGGAAATGTTCTCTCTGTGCTTTCTTCTTTTACTCTCTCATATTCACAAAAGTCTCACAGTCACACATAATACTCCTTATCCTTGTTTTTCTGTTTCTTGTTGCTGCCTTTCAAGGTCTGCTGTTTGTCCTTCATGACAGTTCCATTGCTCTGCACAGCCGAGTTGGTTATGTAGTTCCTGCTTTCGTCCACCTGGTAGGAGCCTTCATCCCTGTTCCTGTACTTATACATGGCATACAGTAGGATGAGGATGCACAGGGCAGCGGCAGCCACTATTCCGATGACCATCCCGGTGGTGCTGCTAGATTCACGGACCACTTCCGAGGGCCCTGGAACTCGCCTGACGCCCGGCTCTGTGGGGAGTGCTGTGGGTATATTATGGAACATTGGGGAGGTTATTAATGGGCCCCTCAGCTTGGTGCTGTCTACCTCAAAGGATGTGGGCAATGGAAGCAACACTAGGTCTGGCTGGGGTTTTAGCTCGCGGCTATTCATTTAGCCAGCCGGCTGTTTGGCCGGAGCATTGTGGAGGGTTGCGGTGGAGGCAGAGGTGGCGGTGGTGCGGCTCTGGTCGGCGGTTAGTGGTATGGCGGTAGAAGTAGTCCTACCGCGTCTGGAGATTGAAGGTTTGTTAAAAGTTAAAAGTCTTGGGCGCGTGAGTTTTGTAGCCACCTTCAAGGCCTGACGTGGACAAGGTCTTATCTGTTACCAAGGAGAAGGTCGTGTAAAAATCTTCATCATCAGTAGGGGGCAGGTTAGACTTGAACGCTTCTCCAGAGCCATACCCCGAAATCACCAAGCCATCATCATCACAATCATCGCTGCCTCGGTCCGACAAGCAAGGTACCCCCGCCTCAGTGGCCTTGGACAGGGACTCTTTGGTGGTCTCAATAATGGTGAGGAGTGGGTGGTGGGTTGAGGGAGTGGGAATGAAGGGTGTACGAGGAGCTACAGAGGGGTGCACTAATGGATCCTCAAGTACTGGGATGACTAACTCAGCTCCTGGGATCAGACACAAACAGGTAGTCATGTTAGATGGCAGCATGGGGGTTCTATATAATAAACTAATTAAAATACAACCAGCCCAAAACATTTTTTTTAAACGAAACAGGCAAAATCAAAACCCAGATGCATGACGATAAACCTAGCATATCAGTTTAAGACGGCTAAACCAAGATAAAAGTCATTTAAAATGTAAAAAGTCTTGATGGAAATATCAAAAGGCTTAAGACGTGTGTAAGGATGAGCTGGAAAAATCTAATTTCCAATCCAAATTTGCCTTAAATTTAAAGTGCTCTGTAAATATATAATACATATAGTTTAAGAAAGAAAAACTACCATTTTCAAATATAAACTATGTCAACCATGAATTTAATACAAATAAATGAAAATGTACTCAACACAATGGTTACTGTCAAAAGATACAATAGTTATTGTTGTTACTTCCCTTTATAAAATGGAAAACTTCTGATGGAAATAGAAAACTACATATTGCTGTCATGAAATAAACAACAGACTGACAGCACAGTTACCACTCAATGGCTCTTCTACCATCTTAAACCTCTTGTTTTTTTATTGTAAAACAGAAAATTGTGTTTATAGTTCTACAAATATTTCTCAGATGCAGAGCTGTTCTGGAGGTAAAATTGACTGATAGAAAATTGATTCATTCATATTTTAGTGAGAGGATACAAACGAGTTTGTTTGGGTAAAATCTGGTTATGCAGCCACCTCAAATTGTGAAAATGGAACTGTTTGTAAAAACAGAATAAGAAAAAAAGAAGAATCTTTAATAATTAGCTTATAATTTAACCTTTCATTATATTTTACATTTTAAGTACATTTAAAATGTTTTGAACTTAACTCTAACTCTATCTCCACCACTTGGTGACATCTCAGCCGTTTAACCAATTTAAGCCTATATTAAAAATTACTTTATACAAAGTCAACAGTCCTGATTGCCATGTGTAAACCATTTCTATAAAGATCTCTATATATAGTTATTTTGTCTGAAGGCAGCTCTGTGACCAAGAAAAAGCTGTTCAACTATAAGTTCAATTTTATGTTTATACCATGTCAGTGGCAGAGCACGGTTCCCTGAATGCTCACCCTTTGTGAAATACTGTAGTTAGTCTCTTGTTTACCAGAAGAACAGAAGCCTATGTGCCCTAACTAATCAATCCAAATACAAAGTGAATGAATGTACCACAATGGAAAGCCACAACTGTCTGTTGTACTGTTTGTTTACGAAATAACTTTGTGTTAGGTGTGCGAATAACAAGTCTTGTGTTTTTCCTGCACCAAAGACATTTTGTTCCATTTAGCAACCTTGAAAAGTGCATAGCAAAAATATTACTGTTGCTAAAGGTACAGTTTGTGAAATTATAAAATATTTATACATATCTACATATTAAACCAACCAATACTTGCCAGACCACCTAACACATCTACATAACATATTACCATTATAGGTACAGTAAATTTTCAAATAATTTGCCAATTATGGACTGTTCTCCATTTGTCTTGCGGTCTTGTGGTCACTGGCATTTTCTTCAGTCTTTGGAGAGATCTGGTGAGAGGCACTGATATATCCCAAGGACAATGGAATCCCATGCAGGCATCACAAGAGTGAACATTCAAAGTGCCATTGACATGAAAACTGGCACTATTGGAGTATGTGAAAACTGAATTCTTTGTGTACATTATAAATTATGCATCAGTTAAAGCAAACTGTTACATGACTTACAAATGATCACCATTACCAACATATACATTCACAAGCACACAATTCATCTGTAGATCAAACAACAACAAATTTTATTCTAGAATTTCAAACGATAAAACACTATTAAGTACTCATTAGATACTTAAATTCTTAATGGGAGATGCAGTTTGTAAGCATTTAGATAAGTGCTGATTCAAACAAATGTTTGTAAGATCACACTATCTCTAATATAGCCAACATTTTTCTAAGGTAGAGATGTGCCATTTCAGAAAAAGAATTCAATCATTATTTATTTTGTGTTCACACATCGTAATGCTGAATAACACATCTGTTCTGAAAAAGTCCAGTCAGGTTTTGTTGGAAATGTTATTGTTCTATAGAATTTAATCCTATTGTATGATATGGTACTACTGTCATGTTTCTAAATTGTTTTGTGTTTTTTTGGAACTAGAACTTGTTTGTTTATTTGGTGTTAGGAATTGTTACTAAGACCCCCAACACAACTAAAGTGATCCTACCTATGTTCAAATTAATTGATGTTTCCTGCTGCTTTCAATAATGCAGAGGTGTAAAATTGCAACAGTTTCTACATATAACACCAACCATATTCAATGATGTTCCACTCATCATGTTTCACAAACTGCATCTTCAAAAACAATTACAAGATATCATATATAGTGTATATTGTCAACTTACATCAACAAATTGCCCGCATGTTTTAGGCATGAAGAAAAGAATTTACAAAGGAAAAACTGTAAGAATGTTGGATAGGCGCTTGGTACCATAAGAGATCATTTTTATCCATTGTAGATCGTGTTCTATCTTAAAACACGATGGTACAGGGAGGCAACAACACATACATCCACACCACATAACATAAAAATAAACACCATAATTCTGTTTTTTATCTTTTGTTTTTTCCTGCTAAATCATCTGATTATACAAAAAAATGTCTATCTACATTATTTTCTTTGTAATAGACTTCAATAATATCTAAAATCTATTCATGTTACAATTTTTGCTTAAACTGTCACTTGTTCTTTAGTATAGAATGGATGAATTATTTTATATTTTAAATATCTGTAAAGATGGGATAAGGGGAAGAAGGGGTGGGACCTATGAACATATTACATAGGAAATGAAGGTGATGAGGGTGACAGTGTAAGTCAGTTGCCATGTCCATGTAAAGGCAGTACGAAGCGGTCGGGCGGCATTAGAGCTTTTGGCTGTAAGGAAGGGATGGGGATATACAAACAATGAGCAATATACATGCCCATCTACAGAAAAGAACAGAAGAACTCTAACATAGACAAATCTGACAAACCCTAAACTGCAACTTCTTAGCCATGCAATTCATTTGTTTTTTGTCCTACAGTCAAAATGTTATCCAGCAAAGATTCATCTGTTTTATCAAAATAGATTATTAGAAATCTAAAAAATGGAAGATATATGAGAAGAGGATCTGAAACTGCTTTACCTATTTATGGGCTTATGCAACTTGTTTAAACTTTTTTGATTAATTCAGTATTTGTCAGATAAGAATACGGTAGGAAATAAAACACACAAGTTAGTGACTAAAGTAGTTCCAAATCTAAAAAAGTCTTATTATGTTTAAAAAATCATCACAATGTACTGTAAATATTATCTGACTGAGAAAAAAACAAACCAAACATACTTATTACGGCAAAACCAGTATCAATCCCAAAATGCAAGTGATCAATTAGAGAAAAACAAAAATATTACCAGTAAAATGAAATTCAAATTCAAATTCAAATGAAAATGTTACAATGAAAGAACAAAGGTTTTTGAATTTTCACACACTACAGCCAGATGCACACAATAGAAAACAAACACTGTTGAGAGAGGCACTCGGCTGGAGGATGGGTTCCTCTCTCATTTGTGTCTTGATGACAAATCTATCTGTAATGTTAGTCTTTAAACGTGAGCCAGCCGTGCAATCAGAGAAAGACAGTATCGGCTGATTATGGGTTATATTTAGTTATTTTTAAATTTGTTTTAGTTGTACTGCATGATGCTGATGCATGCTTAAAGTAAGTTGCATTTAGGGAAAGTAGAAAGGAAACAACACAGCAAACTGGGGGGCAGGTAAGACTGACCAATGTTTTCAAAATAGGAGACGGACACTGTGTCCCAATCCCTTACTATAATGTATGGTTAATGAAGTTAATGTGACAATTTGTATTGGCAAGAATCGACATGTAATACTCATGATATACCATGTACAAACATTACTCAAACTGCAATTTTGTAAAACTACAGAGTTCCTCTCTATTTTTGTTTTTCCTTGCAATGTTGCACAGTAGTTACAATTATCATCCTCAATATCAAAGAGACTCAGTATACAAACTGACATATTTGAGTAGACATTTAGTCACTTTTCCAGTGTGAACACACATTGCATGTGTGTGTAGTATGCAATTGGGACACAGCTCAAGTTTAACCAATAGCAGTAGGGAAGAGAAACAAAATAAAAACACAAAACATATATATTAATTCTTATCATGTACTATATGTAAGATGTTTTTTTTCAGAAGTCAGATGTGAAAAAGAATCAAAAGACAAGGTTAAAGCAGGTATCTAAAATGTTGTCACCCTCTGCAGTGGTGAAACATGGCACTGGGAAGTGCAAGCTGATAAAAGTCTTGTCCTGGGTAAAGTCTTGTGCTCTATCTGAATGTACCAAAGGAAAACTAATTTCAGCTAATGAAATTGATACTGATAGACTTAAGCTGCTGAGTTTCATTTTCATGCATCAAACTCAACCGCTTAAATCTATCAGTACCGTCATATACAAACTCAGCTGATGAACTGTGGTATGATTTTTGTTTTATGAGAACATTCATTTTCTATATATACATACACCATTATATACATACACCAAAACTGGTACCAAAATTATTTTCTAGCAATGATGGTAAACATCTGTATTTTGATGAGAAAAACACAACACAAATGACCGACACTTAACCAATGAGATAGCAGTAGCTATTCCAGGATAGGCAGTCAGACTCAGATTTAGACTCCAAAAAAACTAGCCTAGTGTGAAAATAGTGCCACGTCAAACCACAGTCATGGTTTATATGTTTTGTAACTCACTACACAGAGGCATTTATAAACATAATTGGCTGAAAAATAATAGATACCAGCTTAAACCCTGTGTCTTTTGACATATGATTCAACATTTTGCCTAATGCAATACATGTTTTTACATATAGGTGAAAAAAGTAGAGGAATTCCATAAGATGGCACTTGTCTAACTAGTTCATAGTAATGGAAAGTAACATTTCTAAAGCACAGTTAAACATATAATTTATCAGATTTGTGGAAATTGAAAAAACTGGTTGGCCATCTGCAAAGTTTATTAAGAGGCACCAAGATGAAGCTACGATGAGTTGAATCTTTACATAATTATTCTTATTATTTTGATTGTGGAAACAAAAATCCCAAGGTGCCTGTGCCTATTTTTTCATTTAGCTATAGTGGAAACCATTGCATATGTCAATGTGTATGAAGAGCATAGTATGAATGCTGCACACAGCTGTCCATCTCTTTCTGACTAGAGTCAGTGAACATTCAACTTATCATTTTTATAAACATGTGTTTTAACATGACTGTCATGATGAATGACTCCCCATGCCCCACCCAAATAACTGTTTAGGATTTATTTATTGCTCTTGTTTCTTAGAGGGCTTTTTAAATTTTGCATAACCTACATGTTTTAAAACTGTGTTCATTTGTATCACTGTTTAATAAAGTGAGGAGGAAGGATTTTGTTTCATACCTTACCAGATGCTCCAAGACAAAAAACTTCTACTTGCTCATTAAATTTGTGAGAATGCACAATAATTTTAAATAATTTTAAAGATCTTTCTCAATTGCCATCTTATGAAATTAACTGAAAGGAAAGAAGAACACAATATATTTACAACAGAGAACAAAGTCACTTTGATAACTTCTCCAGACAGGCAACAGTCACACTGACAAAATAAACACAGTGTGGGGTGAGATAAATGGCAATCATGTTGCTGTGGTAAATATTTTTCTACTTAAACATGCAAAAAAAGCAACCAACTTTAAAAAAAAAGGAGGCATGAAGTAAAGCATCAATCAGAAAGCATGCAAAGAAATGATCAAAGGTCACCCTGAAGAGAATGATTTGAAGAGTATGTCAAACCATGGTACCCATTATTGCTTAAGAGAAAAATTAAAATACTAGAATTTGTGGCAAAAAATCTTTTTATGCCATCTATACTATTGTTAAAATGCCATATTGCATTATGGAGGATTTTGATTGGTGAGTGAAGGGACTGACTGTCCCTGACTGTTCAGGATGAAAAAATTGATGGCAAGAAAAGATTTTGTTAGCCTTTTTATCTGTGAAAACAGAAATAATGATATTTTAATTAAAAGCCACATAGTACAAAGCCGCATTGTACCCCAGAGTATATGTGGAAACAATTATCACCAAAATGTCATGCCACACATAATGAGGCCAAAATACAAGACTGTGTTTTTGGATAATGTGCAGCAGGAATGATACCTTGATAACAAAATTTAGAAAAGACAAAACAGAGCAGGAAATAACACTGACTCCCCAAATGATAAGAAAGGAAATTTTAAAACAAGGCATTCTGCTGTCTTCATCAAAGTAATGTTAGGGTTAGAGTGGTATGAATTTCTGTGTAAAAACATGATTGGATGACTGTCTTTGTCTTTCTTCTCAAATCCCCACAAATCTCAGGCTACAGAGTAGAGCTACATTTACACAACCTTTCACATACTCCGAAAAAATTTGGGAATGACCTTAAAGAAGAACCTACTGACATCCTGAACAATCAGCCATCAGAATGATGTCATTTGGAATTAGACTGCAAATATATAATATACCTCAGTAATTAATAGCTACTTTCATAGCTGTTGTCAGCATGTTTCTATTAATCACAATGAGTCATATTCTTTATATTTGAAGAGGGTGTACCACACGGATCTGCCTTGGGCTGTTCTTTATTCTAATTAATGATTTTCCTAAATGTATTTTTAATTTAGTTTTATTCAGATATACATAGCAGATAGCTATTATTTCCCATTATTGGTTATGGTTATATCAAATAGTAGAACACCTCTGAAACACATCATCATCCACAGTAATGTCTGTAGGTGAACTTCTTGCACTCAATGTTATTTCAAGTACGATATGCTTAACTGGTTACCACTTTACTCTAAGAGACAAATATCTTGGTTGCTTTTTGTTTTCAAATGCATTTTCAAATACATTCCCTTAGAATTAAAACACTTTATAGTTCACTTTATTATCATCATCATATTTACTCACACTCAGCAATGCTTTTTTACTGTACCTAACTCTTTTAAGAAATTGGGAGATGGTGCTATTTTGTGTACTATACAATACTTCTTTGCTTGCTTACCCAGAATATTCTTGTATTTACCCTCAGTTTTAATTTAGCTGTAGATTCACGAGTTTGACAAAATGTTATTTTGTCTGGCTGTATTTTATTTTACTTTTTGGGCAGATGATGCTTGTAACAGATGTAGCGGTATGGTTTGGCATTGTGAGGGATCATATTCTTGTTGATGTCACTGTGTCCATTGCTTGTGTCACTGGATGATCTTATTTATTGTTATTATTATTATTATTTATTATTTTGTTTAAATATCTGTGTGCATGCGTACCCCCTTGAAAATGAGATGGTGCATTTCAAGCAATCTATCCTGAAATAAAAATAAATAATAAATCCAGTTTGATTATTTAAAATAGAAGCTTGTCTCTTCTGGCTGGTTGCTGTGTCCTACAAAACTGTAATGTTATTAAAATATGGAAATTCCCAAATTCTTTCATATTTATTTCCCAACTTATCACAGTGCTTAAAGATTTAAGAATTTTGAATACTTTGATGCAAAAAAGACAGAAACACAAAGTATGCCTAAAAGCAAAAATATGAAAGAAGAAAAACTTGTACACAGAAATTCAATGATATTCAATGGTATGTCTTTTCTATTACATGTACCAATGCAAGCCTCTAAATATGGTAAAATAAAAATGAAACACGTAGACATAGACAACACGCTGCACACATTTTAAAAATAAAGCTGAAAGAAAAAAAAAATCAAATCACTTGTTCAGTGAATAGCAAATGCAATGGACTCAAACGCAATATGTGATGCATTTTGAAGCATCAGTGCAGAGAACATAGTTCACCATCATACAAATTTTGCACATTTGTGATGACATGTACTAAACCTTACTTTTCCTCTTAGCAGACAAAATTTGTAAGTAAACTGGTGACCATGTTAACCACATTGGAAGCCCCCATGTGCAAGTGTAGCTCATGGTATCTATGGAGTCTGTGTTACTGTTATCAGCTAGCAACATGTATGACTGATATACCAGTTACAGGCTATTCTCAATTTCAACTTCAATTTTTAATTTTCATCACCTACCTTTCTCTGGATTTGATAGCACATAATGCAGCTAATATACACTGTTACATTTGCTGTTTTATAAAGTTACATCTTGTCTAACCATGGGGTTATGATGCTTTGCAGATATGTTAACCCTCTGGAGCAGATGAGTGAAAGCACAAAGAAAGCAAGCAAATGCAAACTAACCTAGCCCACCTGCATGGCTAGTTTCACACTCCTCCAGGTCTTCATCATCACTCGAACACTCTGCAGATGACACAATGTCATCTGCTGAATGCTTCATGGGCAGAATGTAGGTCATCAGATGCCACAGCCACAGCAATGATCCCCAAACAGCAAAGAACAATCATTAAAAAGGAGAGACACAAAAACAAGGGAAAATGTACAAAACAAGTCAGAAGGGGTGTATGAAACTTTATTTTTGAAAACTGCAGTTGGACAAAATCTTAAAGATTTTCTCCTTTAAGCTTTTTTTCAAAATTAACCTCATTTGATGTAAGTTTGCACAGTCGTCAACGAGTCACTTGTTATTGCCACATTAAGTATGGAACTTTCATCATATAATGATGGATGATCACTGACTGATGATGACTGATTTTGATCTGGTATTCACAGAAAACTGATGTATGGTCCCTGTTTCAGTCCCCCCCATCACTTTCAGCTTAACCGTTTGTACCAAATGTTTAATAATCAGGACAAAAGCTACAAACTCACTCACTTGTGCTTCATGAAGTGGTCCACTTAATCAGGCAGCTGTCATTTTAAGGCTGTGGTAGATGACCAGTGGCACCTGCTTTTGTTGTTTGATAAACTAATGAATCCTTGACTCAGACTACATAATGTAATATCAGATTAACTTTTCTTTAGATTCATAATGGAAATTTAAAATGTTGTCCATTTTCTGTATATGCTTAAGTCACAAATAAGTTGTAGCATAATACATATTTGTCTTTATTAAATTTATTTTTGTTTATTTGATGTCATGCATCCTGCAATGTGATAATACCTGACTTTGAGTACAGTTGATTGAATTTTTTTTATGCTAACATATCATATACAGTATCTTGAACACTGACATGGTCCGTGGTGGAAAATATGTTGTGTTCTGTGTAGGAGATTCCTCACCACTGATCTTTCATGTTCTAAGAGGTGGTTAGAGTTCAAACTAAGTTATTGGTTTGTTTGAGTGGGTTTCCTATGCATTGTGGTTGTTATTTATCAGTAATTCACATTAACAAAGATGTCTGAGAAAGACTGTGGTCAAAGGTAAGAATTTTTGTCAACAAAAGTCACAAGTAATGGTAGACAAACAAAAATCAAATGGCTATTCAAACAAAGTATGCCTTTACTACAGCGGCCTACAATAAAAGCCTACAATTGGTTTGTCACTGTAAATTTGAATGTGACACAGCAGCAGTTCTGTTTTCATTTACAACCAAACTAGCCTCAATGTACAGCTGTGAAAGCAAACCATGACAGACTGATTATCTGAAAGGTCCTTAGGTGAGCCCTTTTCTATTCACTCCTGAGCCAATCACTCAAAGGACCACTGAATCTAAATAAAAATGTAAATGTATATAATGAAATACTAACATTAGAAGACTAAGTATATTTTGATTGGCGAAACTGACCACCAATCAAAAATATTTGGCTAGCAATAGACAAAATTATATTCATATGCATGGTGACTATTTACACAACAAAATAAGTTAATGCACTGAGGGATTTAATGTAATGCACAAACCAAATGCCTGTGCCTACATGTTTGCTGTTCCACGGCAGGTTCAACAAACTCAAGTCTAACTCAGAGCTCCCAGTTGATAAACCCTGAGAAGGGAAACTCTGACTTTTCAGCACTTTTCGGCAATGCTGAGCTCTTGTCATAAGGCTGAGAATGAACCCAACTTCAACACTGATCTTCAACACTGGGTTTCATGAGGAAATGCTTCATGCTCAGCAGGAGGGAGGATAACCTGACAAATGCCATGGTAACTGACCCAGAGTTTAACTTATTTCTCTCTCTGGAATGGAGAGAGTTCCCTGATCTCAGGGTTAACAATATCAAAGTTTTCACTAAACCTGCGTTCTGAAATAGACCCCTGATCCACTCCTTGGATGGGCTGCAAACACAGTAAATCCAGCTGCTGAGTGGTTACTGAGTTCAAAGTGCCAGTCCCAATGGCATATTTGATTCTCTGCAACACTAATCAGTGTTAAAGGAGACTACCTGCTCTACAGGTATTTCAGGTTTCTGGCTATTTACTGAATCTTGTGAGCTTATATATTTTGTCTTATTTTGTCTTGTGTCAATTGTTAATTATTATAGTTATTCTTTTCTCCAGTGCATATTGTGACTGTCTGTGGTCATTTTGTGTATCCATGTGTACTTAGAATGGTCTAAGCATACCTGTACAGTTGAAGAGGATCTGTGTTTCCGTGTGGTAGTGGTAGACATCATGGTTGTAGTCTCAATGAAAGTTGTGGACATCTCTGGAGGCATGGCTGTAGTCCTGGCTGAGCCTGCTACACTGGGGACATCACCTACCAGCCTCACACTGCCATTAATCTTGATGTTAGGGTTGCCCTCAGCAGCCATGTTCAACACTTTGAGGCCATTGTAGTAAAGGCCAGACAGTTGACCCTGAAAGGGTCGGCCACGATCACTACCACCAATTGCAACCGTCGCTTGAGTGTTGAAAATTGTTAGTTGCCGTCCTAGAAGACACATCCAAATGTAAGATATTTTTAATGGAGAAAAACATCTTTTTAATATACTGAATATAGCTTTTGGCAGTAAACAAACAAAGTGCCTTGTTTTGTAGAGCTGCAATGACCCCTTTTGGCATTGCCTTAACAGTTGATACTGGCACCGTTTTTTCCTGACCTTTCTTAGGCCCATCTGTGTGGTGTTTTGATGCCCATAACAGTGTGCAAGGTGCACAGATGAGAAGAGAAGGACTAAAAAGATAAAAGGCTCTTGGACATTTACCTATTCAGTTCAGGTTAAAAGAAATGTCTGATTATTAGGACTCATTAATCCTGTGCAATGTCTTTTTAGGATCTATTTAAGACCAAGTAACTTACACTGGTGTTAGCACTTGCATAACTAAATTAAGTGTCTGTACCTATGCCAGCAGCTATATGAATATATATGAGAATCTTTCATAGTAACAACAGATTACTCATATATTGGATTAGTTATTAGAATTTACTGGTTTATTTAGATACAGTTATTTAGTTCCTTAGTTATTTAGTTAAATTTCCCTGAGGGAGTCATCCCAAAGGGGTCAGTAAAGTCAAGTCTAAGTCTAAGTTATGTATTTAGCATTCTGTAGCTGGTGAGAAGCTCCATATGACATGTTACATGGATAGGCTTTAAATTCCTGCAAGTGCCACAGAGTTAAATGGTAATTTGTCATAAATGTAAAGCAAGAAAAAAAAAGAAAAAAGAAGCAAATGTGAATATGCTATGACCTGAAGTAATATGGTATCATCAAGGCTGAATAATACAGATAAAACTTAAATAAATGTTTTAATTACTTTTGCAACTGTAAAATCACATTTGTTAGTTATTAGTCCATTAGTCCTAAATAGAGACATGCATACATTTACTATTCTCATTATAAATTTGCAGATTATATTTTTCACATTATATTATTAAGGTGAACAAACATAGGCAACGAAACATGTTTGTTTGAAATTACCTTTCTCCTGTAGCCACTCTTCTACTGGTCTGGTGTATTTGAAAGGAATTTTCTTATTGGCCATTTGATAGCGTTCAATGTCGCTGTTCCCTTTAAAGTTTAAGAAAACATTTATGAAGACATTTATTAATCATCAACATCATGTCACCTGGAGCATTTACAATATGTTTAAATGATTTTAGCTAGCAATTACATTTGTTTTGGTGCAAGCATAACTATGGCTTATTATCTAAAGATCTAAGCAATTTATAAATGGGGAATAATTGGATAAAATCATAAATAGTAAATACTTGTCTCAAATAGTGTAATTAAATCACAGAATAATGAAATAAAACAATTAAAATAAACTTTACCATCTTTTATTTAATTGATGTGTATTTCGTTTAAAAAAAAGGATGAACTGTGACTGAAAGGTCATTGAAGTGTTATAAAACTGTACATACTAGTGTACTGTAATATGACGGCCTCACAAGAGTGGACTATCACTTTTATGTCCTTCGATTACAGCAATATGACATAGTAATAACAGGACATGGCAACTCACAATGTGACATACAGCTAAACATTATTTATAGTTCACTGGACAGCATGTGCCTTTATGGAACTGATATTTACTCTAGCAAACAGAGCAAATGTATAAAATCATTGAGTCATTGAGGGCTCAGAGCTCATACATAATGTTTTGATATTCTATCACTTGGTTCTACATTCCAGGTAATAATGCAAATATTTCTAAGAGTACTATAAAGTGATGTGCAGTGTTTAAGTGTTTGATATGCCTTAAATCTCATGATTTATTGCTCACTGTTAGGAAATGCTATGCTACGTTATTTTAAACTAATCTTATTTTCTTATGTTGGCTTAGTTAGATTAGAATTTGTCTTGTGATTTTTTTCCTGTCAGGAAAAGTTGTAAAAGTTAACAAGAAGACTCAGATTTTATCATACACCAGAAATATTTTGCCTGTTTAGTCCAGAAGCGGGGTAGCTATTTAGGAACATTTATTTACATCTATTTAGGAACCTTTGTCACACACCAAGCTCACTGATATCAAGCGCAGCACCCTGCAACATAAAAGTCCCTGGAAATCATAACATTCATCAACCAGCCAAGCTATTACTGACCTCACCCCAGCAAGCCCTGGCAGGTTTACCTCATCAGATATCTTTTCCAGCAGTGCAACAGTTTTCATAGCTACTCTAGAGAAGTAGATTGCTTAGATTAAAAAGAAAAAATAAAAAGAAACAAATAAAGTGCTTTGCTCCACCTTCTGCTTCTAAGGCCATTTGAAAAGAGTCCACTGAACCTGCGTTAAAGAGCCACCCAGAACAGAGAGAAGGCAATTTCTGCTGCTGCACAGGCCCCTCCAACTCTGTTGTGCTGATGGGGAACCCCCCCCACGCCATTGAATTCATTAACAAATAGCAACATCTATGTGGAGTTTAATAGTACCATTTTGGTTTACACAGATTACATAAATCATGCATACAATCGGTGGTAGTGGATGTCCCATCCCAGCCACATCCAGATCAATTGCTACCAGGATTCCTTCTGCCAAGTCTAATAAATTCCGTTATACATCAAATCCATCAGATCTCCAGCCTGTATCCTCATCTCACCACCACCAACAGTGTCCAGAGCTGGGAGGACCATCCCAGGGTATCACTGCCTTCATCTATAATGTTGTCATGAGCAGACGTGATTGCCAAAGAATTTTCACATACCTAAGTTTTTTGTATACCAATAAATTATTATGGTCAATATGACACTCTTAACCAAGTCTCTTCTGGTTGAAATGAATTAAACATCTGGAGAACTTAACAATAAATAAATAAAGGTGAACAATTATGGCAATTATTGGATTTTCTCTTGCTTCTCTATACAGTTTTCTCGACAGACTTTGTAGAAGCGACAATACAGTCATCAATACCAGAGAGAAGCCATGAGGACGGAAGTGACCAGTGAGCCAGGTTTCTCAGAATTAAGGCATAGTAAAACAACATTTTGGACAAAAAACCCAGATCTCCCCTATGAAGAGGCTTTTGCCATTCCAGATGAGGCTCCTTGTAATCTGTCTGTCAATCTGTTAATCCATATACCTCCAGTTGAAGAGAATGGATGAGATAATTCAGTTTGGGAACATAATTATTTGTCACAGACAAAACAAGTTTTAATTTGATCAAATATTTAGAAAATTATACAATTATAAAAATGTTTCAATAATCTTATCTGCTACCACACCCCGTTTATAAGATGTATATTTTGATGTGAAAATTATGTTTGTCGGACAAAAGATATAACCCATCATGTGCTAAACATATATAAAAAGCAGGCTGTTCAAACATGTAAAAGCCTTACTTACATACACTTATTAAAGGTAAGAACAAAACTAGAAGTTGAAGAGAATTCAATCAGTTTGCTCCACTGGAAGCAGATGCTATCCAGTGAGATGCTTAACTTTCTAATAATGACATGATCCTGTTACCTTATTGTGTCTGGGTTTTAATTTCTGAAACTGTTGGATCTGTAAACAATTATGGTTGTACATGTATGATTTAAAATAGAAATTATTCTGCTGTACCTGTTGGGAAGTGTTCATTGATTGACCAGTTATCCACCTGCAGCGTAGCATTGCCACCATTCCTTGTGAAGCGAACAACATGATACTTCCCATCATTCACTGGAGTACTGCTTTCCTGTACACTGATATCCACTGTCCCGATGTTGAATGTCACTCCAATTTTGCCTTGTTGCTGAAATGGGAAAACAAAGTGTTTTTTAATACATTTTTCATGATTAACACCCAAACATTGGTTAGCTTAGATTTTTTTCAGTGGAACAATGCTACTTACATATAATACTGAAGAGTTTTTATTCATCATTTCTGTTTAAGTGTACATCAGCTGTAATGTCATGCAATTAAACAGAAATGAGGAAACCGACAATAGGTTTTCTGCCATAGAAATAGGTAATTGTCTTAGGTAGTGTAATGTCTGGAATTCCATCTGTTAATAAAACACTTAAGTTTGTATATTAATTAGAGGTCTCTATCCTTGGACTTTTGGTCCCATGACCTATGACCTTTTTATGGCATGAACCATCTGGTTTGATTACTTTCAAGATGACACCCAACCTATAAAAGTTGTGGTAGGGTTGGTATTCAGAGGAAATTCACAATGGCTTCGATCCCTCTCATAGGCAATCATGATGCTTGTTTTGATGCTGTACTTCGTAATAAACCTTTTTTTTTACATATAAGTAAGACAGTATTAGCTGAGTCTTCTTCATCACCTTCACATCATCACCACTTGATAAACAACAGTAGATGTCTCTTGTCTTGTTCACTGTAATAAATTATCAACACAATGGCTCGATGGCTTTTTAGTTAGGACTCGATGGCGGCTGGTGCATTTTCCTCTGGGTTGGGGGGTTATACAAAAAATCACACAAATGTGTAGTCAAAGCCATAGTACATGTGAAATGTACTTTCCCCCCCAACATTTTTGCTATAAAATAAATAAATAGATAAATTAATGACAACATATGTATACATTGACCTTAATAAAGAATATTCTAAATTTCAAAAGATAATGAAATAAAATATATTAATTGTCCCTGACAAATTTGTCGAATTGAAAACTAATTAAAACATCTTATTCCTAAGGTCTTTAAGTCTGCTAATCAAACAATATAAACTGTACAAAAAAGATGATGTCTTTTTCCCCTCCATGTTTTCACACTGACCATTGTTTATTTTAAGCTTTGTACTCTCTAATGGTTTAAATACTCAATACTCAAATAGTCAATTTTACAGCCACTACTCTCCTTGCATATTAAATAGTAGATAATGATTTACATGAACAGCCAAAATAAAAACACACATTTGGTTCCAAACACTACTATTTATTAATGTCTTTGGTGTACAAATACACAAATAAGCAAAATATATGTGACTGCAAAAAAAAAAAAAAAAAAAAAACTCGGGAGGGTAAGGGGCAGTTTTAAATCTGGTTCTCTAAAACTTTGATTCTTTAATGCTGAGACTCATTTATCCAAGCAACTTTTCACACATTCTGATTATGTGTTTCCCTGTGGATGTAAGGATGCCTTACTGAGGCTGCATAGCCGGCATTTTGTAAAAAGCTAAGCGGCTTGCAAAGAGGTGCAGAGCCTACGATATCTTCAATGATCATGGGAAACATGAACTCAGTACCAAACAAGATTGATGAACTGGCTGCATCTGGCAAAGAACCTCAAGCCCTTCAGGGAGAGCAGTTTACTGTGCCTTACTGAAACATGGCAAACAGCTAGCATCTCAGACGCTAACGTGGAATTACCGGACTTCAGCACAGTTAGAGCAGACAGAGACACAAGAGCCTGTGGTAAGTGCAAAAGAGAAGGCTGTGTGTGAACAAACGGAGGTGCAATCCTGGGCATGTGAACATTAAAATCTCCATCTGCTGCAGGAACATTGAACTCCTGGCTATAAGTCTATCTCCCTATTACTTGCCCAGGAATTCAGCCACGGCATTATTCTCATTGTTTACATTCCCCCGTGTGCCGACGAGGAGGCTGCATGCGACATCATCCACAGCGCTGTGGCTAAACTACAAACACAGTACCCTGAGGCTCTCGTATTAATCTCTGGGGACTGGAATCATGTCACTCTTGACAGAATACTAGCTGCTTTTCACCTGTATGCGGATTGTAACACCAGGGGGAAGAAGACTATAGATTTGATATACGCAAACATGAAGGATGCATACAGAGCCATCCCCCTGCCTGCCCTGGGGAAAGCCACAGTCTGGTCCAGCTCATACCTCACTACAGACCAAGACTGAGGAGACCATCACTACTACACGGCCATTCAGGAAGTGGTCTACTGAAGCCAAGCAGCCTCTGAAACCCTGCTTCGAGACCACAGACTGGGAAACATTGCAGGGGTCTCACAATGAGAATATGAAGGAGATGGTTGACTGCAGCATGGTCTATATAAACTTTTGTATGGGTGTTGTTGTTCCATTAACATCTGTACATCAGGTTGAAGGTTTTCAAAAGAAGCTTTTAATAAAAGTTCTTTCAAAGCTGGAGCAAGGCTGGATTGAAGAGTTCTTGACACAAAATGTAGACAGGAACATGAACATGTCAATATAGTCAACTATCTGGCAACAAAACAGGGGAAATGTGGACTATATATATATATATATATATAAAAGATAATGAGGAACAAGTGGAGACAATCAGGGTGGGGCAGACCATCACAGCAGTGGGAAAACACACAATGGCAGGAAGTTAAGGGACCTGGGGGGTATTCCACGAAACTGGATTAAGGGAAAGCCTGTCCTATTTCGCTTATTTGAATGCCCGCTGAGTAACCATGATACATTATGCTACAGAACTACCCTGCTCCGGAGCAGGCTAACTGTCAAGCTTAGTTTAGCTTTGTGTCAAAGAATGTCTCATGGGCAGAAAGTCTTGAAAGAAAGTTCCAGCTTGTAGACTTCCATACTTGCGCTGCTCATGTCTTGTACAAAGAAATGGAAAAACATATGGAAATCTCGTCTCCTTACTTTCACTGTTTCCACAATCAATCAGTCAATGAAACCTCAGTTATATGGCACAGTTCATACATCAATTGCAACTAGGTACTGAAAATTTAATCAAATAAAAAAGAACGTGGTTGATTTAAAAAAAAAAAAAAAAAAACAAAGTCCAAAGGAAAAAAAAAGTAATTCATAATAAATAATGAATTGAAAATATTGTGATTCGATTTTTGCAGCTTCACTCTATCGGAGATTTTACATGCAAACATATTTAAATATATATCGCGGATTTTTTGCTAATTTGCGGGTTTCTGCAGACAAATCTTACCTCATATCTAAAAGAAGATAAAGGGTTCATACTGTGTGCTAATATATGTGTACGGAGAAGAAGCCACACAAGCCAACATGCAAACTCCACACAGAAAGGCCTGCCTCAACCAGGAGTCAAACCCAGAACCCTCTTGCTGTGAGGCAACAGTGCTAACCACTACACCACTGTGCCACCCTGTTATTGTATGTCATTATTTTAAATATAAATCTTATTGGATTTTTTCTTTTCTTTATTTTTCATGCAATCTCTCTCTCTTTGTTAATTGCAGCAGTGTTTCTGCTGATGAGAAGAAGCTCTTGCGTGTACAACACGGCTGTTGTGGGTTGTACCAGGAGTGGACATGGGGATGAGTGCAGAGAATAGATCCAGGATTTCATCACATCTTGTGACTCCAACCACATGTTCCTCAACACCACCAAGACCTGGGAGATGGTAGTGGACTTTAGGAGAACCAGCCTCAAGAAGAAAGATGCAGCATGCCTGGACAAACTGGTGAGGAAGTCAGGCTCTATTGTTGGCAAAGAGCTGGACAGCCTGACATCTGTGGCAGAGCGACAGACACTGAACAGGCTCCTGTCCATCATAGACTATCCAAATAATCCACTGCACAGCGCTATCTCTAGGCAGAGGAGCAGCTTCAGTGACAGACTGTTGTCACTGTCCTGTTCCATGGACAGACTGAGATTGTTCCTCACCCACACCATATGGCTGTTCAACACCTCTTGGGGAGAGCAATAAAACAAACACAGAGCTCCTCTGTACAGTATGTTATGTATGAATATCTCTGGGTCTAAGTGGCAGACACAGTGTCAATGTTTAAGAATAGACTTAAAACCTTCCTTTTTGATAAAGCTTATAGTTAGGGTGGGCACAGGCATGCCCTTAATTATGCTTCTACAGGCTTAGATTGCCAGAGGGCTCTCATGATGCCCCAGGCACTCTCCCTTTTTCTCTACTCCTTCTACCCTTATTTCAAAGCCTAAATCAAAGTCTGCATTATTGTCAATTCGGCTGCATGTACCAGACATTCAGAGGATTGAAAGTATGTATCTGTCAAACCCTTGGTGCAAACAATAAAAATAAGCAAAATACAACATCTGTCTGAGGTTCACTGCCCTGGTGGGGACATGATCTGTGTCTATGTTGTGGAGAGAAGGTCAAGTGACCCAGAGCTCCATATGTGGACATCTAAAGATGCACCTGGACTCGTGGACTCCTTTTCAATTACCTGTGAAACCTTCACACATGGACTAAACCCATGAACCCAGTATAGCTGAGTGTTTTTGATACTGCAACCACTGATCTTGATTAACTGACTGACACTGTGACATCTTACATCAGTTTCTGTGAGGAGATGTGTGTGCCAACCAAAACCTTCCTCACCTACAACAACAAAACCTGGATTATACCAAAGCTCAGGCAGTAGTCAGGCCAAGGATGATTCTTTCAGAAGTGGGGACAGGATCCTGTACAACCAGACCAAGAACACAGTGACTAAAGACTAAAGAGCTACACTGCTAAGCTGAAAAACAACTTTTCAGCAAGCAACTTGTATGTGTCAGAGTCTGGAAATGGACAGGTAACATCACTGCAGATCCATCACACCCTGGGCATAACCTGTTTCACCTCCTCCCCTCTGCTGGAGGGGAGGAGGTGAAACAAAGCTCTGTACACCTAAACAACCAGACACAACAACAGTTTCTTTCCTCAGGCTGTCACCCTGATGAACATTTAACACCAGTCACAGAGTGTCAGGAACAAGCCCTGTATCATAACCATCCATTGACCTGAATATGATATTTCTAGAAACAATAAATATATATTTAAATACATTCTGTATATACTGTATACATACTGATTATGCTGTACATAGCTGTATATAAAATATTCTGTATCCTGTACATAAGCTATGCAACTGCATTTTAGGCTTTGAATGAATAAATAAATTTGTAACACAGATGGCACCATTGTCCCATTGCGGACCACATTGTAATCATTGCGGTTATATAGTAAATCTTGTCCTCAGGATTCAAGTACTCAGCTATAACCTAGCACCTACAGTTATCCAGTGCAGCATGGTCTTTTACCCCACAACATCACAGTGGTAATGCAGCAGCAACCATAATGAAATGAGTGACATCTGTACAGAAGTATTACTAGAGAATTAATCAGATCAATCTGAAATTTGACCAGTACAAGATCTTTGTGATGAAAAGTTGTGCAAATCTTGAGATTTCATTGCATAACTTGCCTATGGTGTGATGTTTATTTTGTGCATGGCACATGAAATATCCATTAAATCATGAAACATCAAGTTGTTGTGACTCAAATGTACATTGTGCTATTTGCACCAAACTTCGTTTGATAAGAGCCCTGACTTGAAGACATCAACGTGGCAGTTTTCAGTGGTAGTCCCCAAATTTTCTTGAGATGAAGATATTCTGGTATTTACAGGCACTAGTCAGTGACATCTTAAGATTTTCACAGTGTTGAATGAATGTCGAACCTTTTGAGTTTTCTTGGAACAGTGTTGCTATGGCAGTACAGTATTCACTATACCAAACACAAAATACCAAAAAGCCAGCTTTTTTTGTGGCTCTAACTATGCTCTTCAACTCATGGTCAACACATCAAAGCCAAAGTTCCAGATCAAAGCATTCACCTGTTGGTGAATATTGGCTTAAAAGTGCCTGCTTAAAACTTTCAAGAAGTCATCCACACAATGTTGTTACGAATAACATCCCAAGACTTAGAAAAAAAATCCAGGTACCATGACTTAAACTCAACTCTTTCTTTCTCGTCCTAGGGGATTAACTGGATCCACCTCAAATCAAAATTCAAATCAAATTTTATTTATTTAAAGCCCAAAATCACAAACATTGTTTGCCTCGGAGGGCTTTACAATCTGTACAGCTACCTCAAATTATGTCAGTGTGTATGAAACAACTTAATTATTAAAAGTTGTTCAGATAGGCATTTTAGTCAAATGGTTTGGCAGAATGATGTTTAACGTTACAACATGAAAAAAGGAATGGTTGTAACAAGACTTGGTCAGATAATCTGAAAATTTCCCTTGCTGAATGAGAGTCCCAGCATGATGACATTTACAGGCCAAGTTTGAAGTTGTAGTCATGGCGCCACCTGCTGGCAAAATGAAATTACAGCATTTTTGTCCATTTTGTACATTTACTCTGCTTTTGCAAAGTCTTCAAATGTCGCTATTTCAGAGCAATGTGAACCAGTAAATAAAACTCCATTCATCCTTTTGGCCTAAACAAGGACTTTGAATGCCCATTGTTACTACCTGACCACATACTTCCCTTCAGTTATTCATCACTGACCACTTTTTCTTTTTCTTTGATCAGACTGTTTCAAGTAGCATTGAGTCAATTGATGCCTGTAGCACACCATGAGCAAACTGTAAAGGTACAGTTAGAAAACAAAACAAAAACAAGTATAAGAGATAAGCATGCAGAATATGTATGAGAACTTACAATGTGCAGCATAAGATAGTCCCCCAGACCAGGTGCGCTGTCAATCCTAACTAGGATACCATCTTTCAGGGAGGTGCTGAAGCCAACGGTCAGCCTATCTGTTCTGGTGCTTGGTCTTTCATTGGCTGGCCACTTGAATGTAATGAGGCCTCCTCCTTTGCCAAAGATGTATGTTGTCCCAGCTGAAAAGAGCAGAAGGAGGAAGTACAGATCAGCTCAACTCTGAACTAAAATAAGGATCACATCCTTACTGGCAGCAGAGATGCCAGCATTTTACTCTTATTTTATAGTGTATCTACCATTGTTCTAATTTTGTTTGTTATTAAATATTGTAATAATACACAATTTAAATTTAATCATTTACATTTCATTTTGTTATGGTCAAGCCAAATCAGTTGACTAGCATTCTCCTTGTACATCTCCTTTTCCTTGTGGTCCCAGTGCTCCCTCTGTCTGTCTTTCTTAGTTTCTGTTTGTGGTACGTGTTTGTGGAAGTGTTGGCATGGCCTTCCATCCCTTGCTCCCAGGCACTGCTGCTCACCACACCAACAGTTTATCAGATGATCATAGCTCCCAATCTACCTGCTGACTCTCATCAGCCCATCCCCCTGCAGTATAAATTTTCCAGCTCTTCAGGCAATTGTCTTCAGATTATTGTTGCCACCTCTGTGGCAGCTACGGTTCAGGCCTCTCATTGTTTCCTCATTGTTTCTCATGCTTATATTGACGCATGTCTTCTGTGCTCTTGGACCACTTATCAGTTCTTTGGCTGTGTCCTGTTTGCCAGTTTGTCCATCCATGTCAGTACTGCCAGCCACACTTCCCCACCATTACTGCCAGCCATGCTTCCACCCTTCCTCACTAGCATGCTTGCTCCATTATCCTCCACTGGATATTCATCTCACTTCTGTCTAGTGACCTCACTTCCAATTTTTAAATAATTCCACTTCACTTTTAACAAACTGTTTGTGTCCTGCGATTGGGATCTGTCTGTGTTTCTGTGCAAAAGATTATTCCTGTGTAAGTGAAGTACAATGTGTCACAATTCACTCAGTCCTGACAAATTTGGCATAATATTTGAATATTATTACATGATAAAACTGTGTAGATGTGCTGACTTGAATGTAATGAGGCCTCCTCCTTTGCCAAAGATGTATGCTGCCCCAACTAAAAAGAGCTGAAGGAAGTATAAATTAGTTCAATTGTAACCTAAAATATGGACCATATCCTTATTATGAATATATTCTGATTGCCCATACAATTGGTATTAGAAATGCAAGTCAAGTTGATCATGTACTGGTAAGTAGATAAGATAAGATTAAAGATTCATGAATATATTGTCATTGCATAACAATTAACATCACAAAATCATTGTCAATGAAGTTCTTACATCTCTTGCTAGAGAGTATTCCTAGAAACAATGCTAAGAAATATCAACAGTAATATAAACACTCAGCAACAAAAACTAGATTATAGATAAAATATAAATAATTATGGACCTACAATTTAAATTAAACTATTTAAATATAAAATTCAGAACTGAGAAAATATACTACTAGAAGAGATATACAATAGACTGCACAATACAATGCAACAGAAGTGATGTTGCTATTTTGTTAAGAGTTCAAAAGTCTTATGGCCTGTGGGATGAAGCTGTCCATGAGCCTGGTAGTGTGGTCTTATGCTGCCGGACCACTGGCCAGATGGCAGTATACAGGACACTTTATGGCTGGGATGACTGGGGTCCATCTTGGTGACCTTCCTCCAACACTGTTGGGTACAGAGGTCCTCCATGGATGGCAGCTCCATCTTGGTGATGTGCTGAGCAGCTTTCACCACCCTCTGTAGAGCCTTACAGTTGAGGGTGGTGCAGCTGCTATACCAGGCAGTAATGCAGACAGTCAGTATAATCTCTGTGGTGCACCCATAGAGGCTTCAGATTATCCTTGTGTCCAGGTTGAGCCTTTGTAGCCTTTGGAGGAAGGAGAGCTGCTGGTTGACTTTGTGACAAAGTCCAGGTCAGGTGAACACCAAGAAACCTGAAGCTGCTAACTCTCCCCACAGTCTCTCACCATACTCACCATAGTCCTGTTGTTCCTCCCTGTGTGTCCTCCTGTAGTCCACTATCAGTTCCTTTGTTTTGCTGACATTGACATGGTGGTTATTGTCCAGGCACCAAGATGTCATAGCTCTGACCTCCTTTCCGTAGGCCGTCTCATCATCACCGGTGATCAGGCCGATTACCGTTGTGTTGTTAGCAAATTTGATGGTAGTGTTGGAGTTATGGGTGTTCACGCAGTCATGCATGAACAGGGAGTACAGGAGAGAGCTGAGCACACAGTCCTGGGGAGTGCCAGTGTTGAGAGTCAGGGTGAAGGATGTGGTGCTGTCCATCCATATGCCCAGCAGGAAGTTCAGGATCCAGATCCAGTCACAGAGGGCAGTGCTAAGCCCAAGATATCTGATCTTGGTGATGAGCTTGGAGGGCATGATGGTGTTGAAAGCTGAACTGTAGTCAATGAGCAGCATTTTCACATATGTTTCCTTCTGGTCCTGGGGCTATTGGACCTGTAGGCAAACTGAGGTGGGCCCAGTGAGTTGGGTCCAGCCCATATGTTTTGGAGCTCTGGTAGTGAGACTCAACTTTGTCCCTGTACTGTCTATTTGTGCTGCTGAAATCTCTCTGGAGTGTTTACTCCCTGTACTCCTCCAAATCACAAATTCAATCATATCAAATCACACTGAATAATTAAAAAAGTAACATTTGTTACATTACGCATGGTTAAAGATCATATCCTGGCAGTTTTGCAATGATTATGAGTTTCATTTGTGTTAAATGATGGCTCCTGCTCTACAATTTAAATGAGACCTTTAAGTTTAAAAAAATTTAAATAGTTTAAAATTAAAATTGATGGATGTCTGTACTATTCTGTTGTACAATATCCAGCTGCACACATAGCACTGGACTTCATCACTGGTCTCTCCTGATCCAACAGTAACACAATCATCCTCAATATAATACACTACGGATTTTGTAAAGCAGCCCACTTCATTCCTCTCCTCAAGCTCCCTTGCATCAGAGAGACTGCTGTTCTGCTGGTAAACCACTTATTCTATCTGCATAGCCTTTTAAAAGAGGCCCAGAGTTTACATCTCAGGTATGGAAGGATTTCTTTTCTGCATTATGAATTAATACAAGTTTGTCCTCTGGATACTAACCCCAGTTTAATGACCAGACTTAATTGGTAAATCAGTAGATGAAATCAGCTCTTCACTGTGTGACCTCTGCTAACCCCTCATTCTTGAGCTCAAAGCTACCATAGGTAGAATATACCCACCAAACCCTCACTAATGACTCCACTGGTCTCCTTTTGAATGTGCCCTGGGGTATCAACACCCGAGGAGATTGCAGTCCCTTCTGTTCAGGATTATCTGCACCATTGTTGTCGCACTTGGACAGAGGCCAGTGGCCGGATGTCATCTGGTGGGGTCAAGGAGTGCAGTTCCATGTGAATTTGGCCCGAGGAGCACTGCCGGGTGCCCTAATGTCACATTCTGGACCTCTCACTCATTTGTAACTTCCATGCTCAACACCCAGACAAGTCCTGCCAGGTGCCTGGTGGTGCCATGGGACCCCTTCCCAAAGTTCCCAAACAGCATCTCGCCAAGCAACTTCTGTTGTGTTGCATGTTTCTGAGTATGTGTGTTTCAGTCTGTCTGAGTGGACACAACTGTGCCAGCGTCAGAGCGGAGTGCCACCACCAGCAAATAGTCAACACTCAAGAACAGGTTCAAGTAGCCAGTTCTACCACTACCACTCAACCACTACTGTTCCAAATAACACCGGCCATGACTCCTTTTCATCAGTGTTTCAGCCTTTTAAATTTTGCTGCCTTGTTGTCAGTTAATTCTGCTACTATAACTCATTCAACACTCATTTGTTTTCCCTGCAGTTTCAATTGCTCTGTCTCCGGCTCTTCTGTCTTTCCTCTTGCAAGCCCTATCTCCCTGCCCTGCTCTACTGGCCTGTTTTTCTCCTCCTGCTACAGCCCATGGTTGTTCCATCATCATTGTAAACCACTGACTTGCTGCCCTAGCAAAGCCCCTCCTCCCTGAACTGCTTCATCATGCCCTGCTTGTCTGTTGCTGAGAATAAATTCAGTTAGCTACAACTGTCTGCATGTGGATTCACTTGCCCAGTCTGCTCTTAAGACTTGGCCTTAAAGGTTGAATTGGGCTAAAATCAGGGGGGAAGCTTCAGTAACACTAGCAGAGTTAACAGGGGACAACCAGGTCTCACTTTAAAATGTAGATTACATTCATTGATTATATCTCAGGTAGAAAAAAGCTCCTTTGGTGATCAATTTAACCAGTTAACTGTCAAAACCCGCCGGCGGGTTTGTAGTAACATTCCATAACTTATTAAATCATATTTTATC
>JBAJHX010000115.1:22588901-22618505 GCA_037176925.1 Amniataba percoides | reverse complement strand
TTAAATCATATTTTATCAATTTTCATTAGCATAAATTTATCACATAAAATCGCCCCGAGGGTTAAGTGGTTAAGAAGAGCTAATTTAACTTAAACCTTGATCAAAAGATGATGAAAAGGAGATCAGATTTTTCAGACTCATAATACTTTCCATCAGGCTGTCCTTGCTCGTAGGGGGTATACTAGTGTACTGTGTGGAAACACTGTGGTAGTGTCTAGGACCAGGAGACCATCCATTTTTGTCTTAGGGAGGGCAGGTGGATGTGGGAGCATGTGCAAGGTAGTTGCTATATGCACGGTTGGTCTTAGCTTGTCCCTGCACCACTGGACATCAGCTATTTGTAGAATTCAGTGGTGACCAGGTTGAGTTTGGTGAACTGGCAAGGAAGGCTGGCTCATCCAGAACCTGCAGCCTAGCAAAATCATGTCAGTATGGAGATGGAGCTTCACATTGAGCAGTGGATTTGCAGTCAAATTAGTTAAAGTTAAAGTTAAAGTTTGACCTTTCCATTGTTGAAAGAGTGAGCCCTGGAGACGAAATCATGGGTCAACATGAGCCCTACCCATGTGGCTTTCTGTCATGGGTTTCTCTTTACCTGAGCATCCCTAAGCAGCACCAAAACTCCTTCTTTGATGCCCAGTTGACTACCTTGCCACTTGTCTTAGCTTAGTAGAGTGAAGCAAAGAAAATAATCTCACTTCCATCTCTCCCAAAAGGTATTTGCCAAGTGGTGGACTCATTTCCAATGTTGGCAATACAGATTTGCACTCCTGGACCCTGGAGGATGAAGAGGGGTGCTGACCTTCTCCAGCGATGATCCTGACACAGGAAAAAGGTGAGTCTGCATCAGTTGAGATGGGTGTCAGAAATGGTGATCTCTTACCTAGGCCATGAGAGTTCAAAGTACTCTATGTGAAGATGTGTAAGATGTGAAGGGCTTATCTTAGAAAGCTTGGAGTCAAGGATCCATTTTGGAATCATGAAAATTTTTTCCTACACCCCTCACTCTCAAGCGGAGCATGCTGGAGTCAGCCACCTATTCTCAGGAGCAGACTGCTGTCAAGGATGGGGAAGTGCTTTCTTAATGGACTGCTTTTGAGAATGGCTGTTCCTTTTTCTGTCCAGGGGTTTCCAAGCCGAAAGTTATGTGAAGCAAGACCTGGGAGTCTTAAGTTCTAAACTTGATCTGAGCTTTTCATGGTGTTGGCATTTTGCAATTCTTATACCACACTTTTCAGGCATATCAGGTCATGAATGATACTCCAAGTATTATCATTTTTTTCTTTCACACACGCAGATGTGACA
Organism: Amniataba percoides; assembly: GCA_037176925.1. Classification (NCBI taxonomy): domain Eukaryota; kingdom Metazoa; phylum Chordata; class Actinopteri; order Centrarchiformes; family Terapontidae; genus Amniataba; species Amniataba percoides. The sequence goes on along the minus strand of JBAJHX010000115.1, from coordinate 22,617,200 downwards.
TTTGACTCAATCACAAAGGTTTTGCCACTATGCGTTCGTATCATCAACCATCTTTGGCAAATTTACTGAGCCATACTTTTTTTACACTGCTGTCGGAGTGTGGCTTCACAAATCTTCTTTCCCATGGAGAAACCCTCTCTTCTTCATCATCAGTGTTCTTCGCATCACGTTCTTGGCTTGCACCAGATTGTGCCAGGGCAATCAGCTAACAGGTGCTTAAATTCAATGTGCTGGAGGATGTCCTTCCTCTGCCTCACAGAGGCCTAGCTGCCTAACCTGTACTGGATCCAGCTCGTAGTGGCAGACAGATCAACAAATTGACTATTGTACAGACAGTACACTTTGTAGTTCAGCCTGACATCTGATAGTAACTGACCACTGAATTGCACATATCTACTCATTCCATCTAGTGATTGTACTTAGATACATCTGCAGGTCATAGGCATAACACTGATGTGGCACTTTCTTTACTGGACCATCTCATATAACTACTCTGTGGTTCTGTTCCATGGACTGTAGTAGCCTTTTTCTCCTCTGAACTCTCATCCTCATCCTCTATTTCATGTCTCAGATCTAATTCACAATTCTTAACAAGATTCTCTCTGCATTTGTTAATCCCATGTCAACTGAAATACCTTGTATTTCATATGAAAATGAAACTGAAAATATTGGAAAAATGTGTTGTATTCAGTAAGTTTAAAAACATTATATCACACCTAAAAATGTAGCTTAAACGCTTATGTTTAAACAAAAACACTCAATATTTACTCAACAAATTCAAGCTCAGGTCACTGCAGATAAGTGTGGATGAAGGTGTAGGTGTACAGCTGTGAGGGAAGGCTACAGAAGAAGACTATGAGCCACATATAATGCAAAGTGGACTTTTGCTGTGCTGAATACATGCAAATTTGACAATGTGATCAGTACTCACGGTCATTGCACTGTGTGCCAGTGTAGGAGGTCATGGAACAGTCACAGGTGTAGTTTTCCCACTGCTGGATACAAATGCCCATGTTGGCACAGGAGTCCTCCTGACAGGTGGTGCTGGGACCTGTGGAAGTCCAGCCACACACACACACACACACACAAACAACACAGAATTGGGTTTAATACTACGGTATAAAAACTCACTGGAGGATAAAATACAATAATTAAATTACGACACTGAACCTAGAATCTACTTTAAAGAGATAGTGGTATGGTTCCAATTTCATACTGAAATTACCATTATGCTTTACTTAATATTTCATCTCTTCAGTCCTATTTTGAATAATGAGTATGAGGTTAGCATGTTGATTGTCAGATATGGTTTTCAATGTTTGTCTCGCCCAAGATAACTGGGACAGGCTACAGTACCCCTGTGACCCTCAAGACAAGCAGGTTTAGAAAATGGATGGATATTTGTTATAAATATATTTTGTCACCTACCACTGCTGATTTCCAGCTGTGCAATTAGCTTTGGTTGATTTGATCAGCTGATTTAGATATCACCTACTGATGACTGATGATTTAATTAGGACTATTCTTTTTGTTTTATTTTTTAAAATCAAATTTAATCTCTCAGTCTCTCATGTTTATCCGATGTATAAAACAAGGGCTGCACTGTGTTGATTCAATAATTCATATATGGAATTTTAAATAGAAATCTTACATCACATATTATATGTCTAGTTATCAATTAGAACAAGACATTTTATCACAAAGTTGAAGCATGAATACATTCTTTTTCATACTGTGTTATTGTCGCTTTTCCATTTATAAATCCATTTACATCCATTCTCAGGCCAAAATGTAACTGTTTATCAATCCAAGTGATTACAAATCTACAACACAAACAACCACTGTAAATCACATATCCTCTTCAGATTTGTAACATGTAAATATCACCAATGTCAAATCTACACTTGATGTATATTGTGTTGTAAAAATCATATTTACTTCAGCCTCTTTTGCACTGTCACCACTGCACTACTGTCATACTGTCTACATGTTATTATTGTTCATATTATTTCTTTTTTCTCTATATAGTCATACGTGTACATAACATTTTATGCTTTATTTTTACCTTGTTGAAATCTTTTTGTGTTGCTGTGTACCTACAGGGTTAGGATGTCAGCTTCCTTGTATGTGTCCACATATCTGGCTAAAAGAACATTTTCTCATTCAGATTCTAATTCAGATTGTGATTCTTATGCATATCCATGGCCAATATTTTTGTTTATTCTTTTGCATACAAGTGTGGTTCTTTCATTTAACAGTTATACAACATTTTCTTTTATAATATTTATTGATATCCTATTGTCTATTTTATATTTAATGTATGTGTTTTAATTCTAAAAGCTATATTTCTACCTTGCAGTACTTTCACCATCTCATATCTCTCTTCGTGTTATCCACTGACATACCGTGATAAATTCTTTGGATGCAAAAGCCTTATATTATGCCGCAGGGTGGAATAAGAAGTTTATGTGGATATTTAAAAATTTTTTTAGTCAGTTCTGCATGCTGTGAAAGCCAAAATATCAGACTTTCGTAACACCCACAGTCCACAGCATATGGTGTAATTACTTCAGAGTTACAGTGTACCAGTGTACCGACACAGCACATGCCAAAGCATATAAGTAGGTATTGGGGAATAGTACCTAGCTTTTCTAGCTGTGAAAAACATCAGTAGATGTTCCCTTAAACATCAGTATTATTGCTCAGTATCTCATATGTCCCGTAATGCCTGGGGGATATTCCTGGGATCTCCAGTAACAAAAATAGTCTGCCTTTTGACACTAGAAATACATTTCTCATCACCTTTTGATCTTCTGCTCATTTGTAATCACACAACAGCTGATTTGAAGTACAGTTTTCCCTTGTTCCCTCAGGGGTTACGTTCCAGAAATAGCCCGCAACAGGTGAAATCCGCGAAGTAGGATTTTTACAATTATTATATGTTTTAAGGCTGTAAAACCCCTCACCACACACTTTATACACTTTTGTCAGACAGGCATTAATATTTTCTCGCATTTCTCTCTTGTTTAACTTCAAACCTTTGTAGATTCATAAGATGTAAATATGGCAAACTGAACTCTGTCTCTGCGTGCGCATTGAGGAGAGGGGGGAGGGACTACACACACACACAGGAGAACAGGAGGGAGTCAGGGAGATGAGCGCAAGGGGCAACAAGGAGAGACAACATGAAATGCTGGAGAGGTAAAGTTAAGAAAATAAGTGACAACAGGAAAAGGAGTAAAATCTGGACCCATTTCAATTCTATTGATAATACAGAGGTAGAGTGTCGAGTCTGCAAGATTAAAATCTCACTTTAACTCTACTTTATTTAGTAGAAAAAAGTGAGAAGTCTAAAATTGCTAAGTTTGTTTTTGTATCTTATAATTTATTTTTTGTAGCACTCTGTAAAATAAATAAATTAAGACTAATCTATTCAATAAACATATTCACTCATTCATTCATTGAGTGGTGTAGTGGTAAGCACTGTTGCTCACGGGCCCTTCTGTGTGGAGTTTGCATGTTCTCCATGTGTCTGCGTGGTTCTCTCTGGGTTCTTCAGCTTCCTCCCACAGTCAAAACACATACAGGTTACATTATTTGGAGGCTAACTTGCCCCTCAGTGTGAATGTGAGTGTGAATGTTTTTTCTGTCTTTGTTCAGTCTGTGACTGCCTGGCGTCCAGTCCAGGGTTTACCCCACCTCTCACCCAGTGAAAGCTGAGAGGCTCCAGCACACCCTGTGACCCTGTGTGTCAGGATAAAGCAAGTATAGATAATGAATGAATGCACATATATAAATAAAAATACCCATTAATTTTGCACATAATTGAACACTATTTTTGGTAATTAATTAATTTAAGCAAAAAAAAAAAAAAAAAAAAAACCCAAAAAACTGAAGAGCCGTTTGGGAGCTGAAAGAGGCGGCTCTTTTTAGTGAGCCAAGCCAAAAGAGCCGACTCTCTGAGAAGAGCTGGAATTCCCATCACTATTCTGTACTGAGGAGTGAGGAGACACGGCACGGAGGAGATTGATTGACAATGATCTACCGTCCCTTAGCCAATCAGGACGCAGAACACAATGGGCGGGTTCAACCTTAGCCAATCAGGACACAGAACACAATGCACGTTCATACGCTGTAAAAAAAAAAAAAGTATGCAAAATTGCACTGAAAAAGAAAGGTGAACCGCGATATAGCGAGGGAACACTGTATAACCTCATTAATTAATCACATAAGTTTATGTAAGGTCGTGAATTTTTACCTTCTAATTCAATAAATTCATATCTTGTTGCTGAGTAGCCTACCTTCACATAGGCACATGGTAACAAACTCTAGAGTACATTGCAGGCTGTAATCTAAAGCATTATCCAAACTTTTCATAACAAATATATGCTGGCATCTAGAAAAAGCACTTGGGTGGACATTGAGCGTCTAAGGACAGAGGGTGTCACAACTCTACTGATTGTAAAGCCCACCGAGGCAAATGATGTTTGTGATTTTGGGCTTTAAATAAATAAATTTGACTTGATTTGACATAGGCCCTAATACATGTCCCTTAGTTTCACACTTAGCCATTTGATATTTTAATTGTGTGTGTGCAGACTCTCAAAACAGAAAAGAATGAGTGATAAATGTAAGGAAAAACCAACATAAAGTGTCAGAGTAAGGCGCTATCTCTGGAAATCTTTGGAGGTGAAACACCATTCTTCCAAAAGATATTCCTTCATTTTTGGTATTGGAGAAGTGTTCAACTGGGTTAAGATGGGGTGACTATGAAGGTCATATCATATGATTCATATAATTTTCATACTCATGCCCTATCAGTAGGGGAATTTTAGAAGAGACCACTTCCATAAGGATAGAAATGTTTCCTTTATGTCTACAGGTAATCACTCACAACAACTTTCTACTGAGTCACAGTTACGCAATTGACAGGTAAGCTTATTTTTCAGTCATTTGTCACCCCTGATTATCTTTTATATTTATAGGCATAAATCTTCAAAATAGGAGATTATGTCAGTCTACATCAACTTATCAGGTAAATGTGTTGAGTGGAGACTTACCTGGTAAACTGATGCCAGCTGCTCTGTAAAATAAGCTGCTCAGGACCAAGTATACGGATGATGTTTGAGAAGTGGATGGAGTTTCCTAACTTACAATCCATGAATGTCATATGTTAGCAACTCCCTCTTTTTCTGCTTAGTAATTTTCTGTTGTTGTTCAGGATTTAATGTAACATGTAACACCAATGAAAAGCTTTTTCATTTAGTGTCTACTTATACTGTTCAAGGAGTTTCGCAGTATTAGAATCTAGTAATAAGTGTATTGCTGCATTGTGACCAGCACACTCAAAAAATTTTAATGGACGAGGCTCACTGGCTGAAGGCACACAAATCAGTTTTAAGTGATGAAAACTTGTAATGAAATGCACGCATTATATGGAAATACAGTATAAATGACGAATCAACTGATTGTGACACATTAGAGAAAAAAAGAAAAGAAATGATACAAGAAGACATAAAAATGAGACACTTGAATGCCATGGACAAAACCAACAAACTGTGATTGATGACATTTTATTTGGAAAAATTAACTGGTCAACCATTACTTTCTTACAATACATACAATGCAGTGAATAACATTGTTATCAACTCCATTCATACGGCCAAAGTGAAGAGCACATACAACATATAATGTTATGCTAGTGTTTTGATCAAATGAAACACTGGCTAACAATTTTATTAATCCAACATAGGGATCTGTAAGTTAATACTTAAAAAAAACCCCAAAAACATACAGTACGCTTCGGCTGAATGATATGGCAGGCATAAGAACAGCTGTACAGAAAATGATTTCCATGCAAACAAGAACAGGTTGTGGAACCTGGTCCAGAACCTTAAGAGGATGACAAAAACAAAAGAACAAAAGAATGTGCGATTCACAAAGGAAGATGGAAACATTCTATCCACAGTCACTTTAGCTTGCTTGTGGAAAATGATTTAACAGCCGATTTAGACACATCTGTATGCACAAGCAATAGCAAGTCACACAAAATAGTTTTGCTTTGTGAATAAACTGTATGGACTTGAGTCTCGGTATGGCCTGATACAGATTTCCAGAGCTGTTATGATATAATGGTCATGTGTAAGACTGCATGTTCAAATTCATCCATACTTTTCTTTGTTCTCTCACTGTAACTGAACGTTGGCTAAACCCCTAACCTAAAAACCCTAAATAGCAGTTGTCAAACAGCTTAGCACCCATAACAATTGAAGCTCACTGCTTACATTGGTAAGCTAGCGTCACTTCCAAGGCCAAAAGTTAAGGCTTTCAAGCTGTGTTTTTCAGTTGTCACATCTCACACAAAATTCAACATTTTATTTTGATTTATACAATCTGTACACAGGCATTCTAACAAATCATGTTTCACTCAGCTGCACATGTGTAAACATGATGCAAAGTGTATTTTTTTCTTTTAGTTGTCAGTTTTCCAAGTGTAACTACAGTGATATACTTAGCATACTATTATCTTCCATGAACATTATCTCTTATTATTCTATGGGGTTAAAATGTTATGTATAACAACTACATGGATTATAGTAACACATGAGAGTGGTCACATGTGGTATTATATAGAGTTATATAGGCTAATATTAGTAGCTCTGTCCTGCTTTGTATTGAGTTTGGGGAAGTTTACTTGAGATCACATCAAAATTCACTCCTCTGCCTCAAATCGTTTGAGCATGTAAAAGTGAAATATTGCTTGAAAATGATTTACATATTAAGATAAATTGTGTATTTCTGATGTAATTCTAATACACACTTTAACATTCAACATTCAAAGGTTTCATTTGCCATATGTTCCTGAACTGTATTGGTCCAAAAAAACAGTATATTCAGTTTTTTTTAATACAGCACTTTAATACAGGATGGACAGGTAGCATGTAGTGCAAGAATCCTATATTTTCACGTCATTGTGAATCATAACCTTGTTGTCTGCAATGGTATCAGTTATTGTTAAAAAATAGGTTTTTGCATCATACTGAACGTGGTTAAAATTATACTATGTACAAGTCTTAATGGTTGTCTTAAAGAGCTAATGATAGTTAGCTATCTGGAGTTAATAAAAGTTGCTAAAAATTAATAATGAAAAGCTAATTTAGTCTTGTTGTGACTTCTGTGTGACGTCAAGGAGCCATTGTTTCAAAAATGACCACAAACTTTAGCCACTGTTGGTCCTGCAAACAAAAATTTGTGCAGCAGTAGTTGTTGCTGCTATGTTAGTCATGTTTGCCAATCAGAATGGACAGGGCTTAGTGAATGGTCATTTACAAATATAATAGATTTTTTAAAAATGCTCTGAATATGAAAGTATTTCTTGGGACCAACACACTTGAACCAGCCACTTATTAGGAGCTCTGTGGTATCTTCTTATAATATTGTTTAAGATGTTAAAGTTTGACAAAATTCAGAGACAACACAACATAACAAATAAAAATGGACCTCCTGGCAGTCTTTTAAGTCACTGCATGGCAAAAACTGCTTTGATGGTGATTGTGACGGCATTGTCAGTGAGCAACACATGTGGTGTAGGTAGTGTGGTGGGAGGTGATCAATGTTTGGCATGACTCTAGGAGGAGGTAAGTGAGACAACAAGTACAATTAATAAGACAGAGGGTTTTCTGTATGAATGCAAGGTTGTGGAACTACTGTTTACATTGAGCAGGAAAAAAGGGCTACTGGAGTTGGAGTTGAAGTTTTTATTGTAGTAGTCTAAATCAAGCTCGGATTTAAGTGACGGTGTACCTTCGCATCCACGCTCAATCTGACCGCTACGAAACAAGGCATCATTGAGGAGATCTGGCAGGCGGCCGTTGAGGTCCACTGATGCCAAACAGCCCTGGAAGCCTTCTCTTGAAGCCACCAGTTTAGGCAGGTTGCCATACATGCCTGGACCCAGTCCTGCGATGAACAGATCACCTGGGTTGCAGAAAACACAGGCACTTTAAGAGGAGAAGAACAGATGGCTATGTTATGTTAATATGTCCAAATGACTTATTCACATGTCAGTGCCTTACATATTTATGCTATCTTCACTTGTCTGGGTAAAGTAAATGTTGACATGTTTTAGGAAGTGAATAGTAAATTAAGTTTCAGTACACAATTGCAAACAACATCACACCACGCACACCATCTTTTTGTCCTTCTGCTGGTATTTGAATGTCAAGGTAACAGTCATTGTCAGATAATGCAACTCCACAAGTCATCAACACCATCATCATCCCTGTAGAAATTAGCACAGCCAGAACCAGAACTCGATAATTAGAGTCAGTTACATAGTTTTGCACTGATGGAAACCCCCTTTCCAAAATACCATGAACTTATTCTCCCCTGAAAAATAGGATTTTTGTCCTTTTCTTGCAGTTGAATGGTGGAACTTCAGTTTATAGAATTATGTGTATGCCGGGTCCAGCATAAAAAAGATGTTTTCGCATTAATCTGATTAAGTGGAAAGTTTCTGCCATGTATGTGCTCACTGAAAATTCCATTTTATGAGACAGTCCAACAAGCATGACTTGTGACATCACAGTTTTAATGCCAGACCAAAATTCAACTTGCAAAAGAAAGTACATTAGCAGTTAATGTGCCCTGTTTCCACATCACACTTTTGCAAGAATATAGCTGAAAATATACATATATATACAGGAGTGCATGCATCAGTGAAAGTGTTTCAGTATTTCAACTACCTAAGCTAACATGGTTAGACGAAACCTGGACATACAAAGAGTTATAAACATGTACTAGGTGTCTTGTCATTTGCATACCTTTCAGGTCCAGGTTTTTGGCCCCATTGATACTTTGACTAGTGGCTGTGGCATCAACTTTCAGTGTGTGGGTGTTGCTGTTGTCTCGGGTTATCGCCACATTGTGCCACTGGTTGTCGTTCAGTGCCCTTTCACTTTTGCCTTTGATGAGATTGGGCCCATTTCCAAGGTCAAAAACATAGTGGATGTATCTGTGAGAGGAGTTATAGAATCTGTAATTAGTTATAGAATACTTATAAAATATTCAGCTTCAGTTTGTGAAATTATGTAATCAGGATCACTTTAGCACTTTAGATAAAAATAGTATTTGGACTCCAGTATGTCTGATGGATTTGCACAATTTGTCCATTCCTGTTGGTGTAGTCCCCTGACAACTATCCTTTGACATTTAAAGATCACCTGTTTCTGTTTTTGAACACAGCCTAAATGACAAGGGTAGTAAAATCACTGTTGGAATTCACCATGGTTTTACAAGAGGCCCCATGGTTTTAGTTCTGTTTTTGGTTGCTAATCGTGTCTTTGGCTCTGAGCAGTTAGAATACAGTGGGATTTTAGTTTACTAAGACAAGTATAATGCAGAGTAATCACTGAACCAAAACAGTAAAGTTGTGGGGCTAGATAGCTGTACAATGAGCTGGCATTGTTATAAAGCCAAGAAAAGCCAAGGAAAGCTGCAGATTTTCTGTAGGTTCATTAACACAAGCAACCCCTTTCACAGTTTTGTATTGTTATTTGATACATTGTTATTGTAAAAATAATAATATAGGTGCTTTAAGTTTGAGACTTTTACTATTTACTCCTTTGGATTGTACAAAACAGCAGCCTTTTTAAAGTAAAACTTACCCTTTAACTAGTTCAACAGCAATAAAATCATTGCCATCTCCAGAATTGAAGAGTATGAAGCCATCTGGTGATGTGGTCTTGAACTGGAAGAAGAGGTGCATGGATGTGTAGGCCTGTAGGGTGGCCAAGCTTAGATAGCTGCTCTTGGATTTGAAGGTGACAGGGTCAGCAATTATGGAACGAATCCCAAAGCGGGCATTGAGCTCACAATAATCAATATCGCCATTCTTGCACAGGTCGATGTAGAGCATGCCATTAAATCTGAGAAAAGGAAGGAACAGACATTCCTCTTAAAATAAGGTCCTACTTGCATCAGTCAATAAATCTCTAGTTAATGCATTGTTTGCTTCTTGAGAAAATAATCTAAGCAACTTTTTTTTTAGCCATATGGGGGCAGAAGAACTTCAGAAACGCGAGTGAACAGTCTGTCTGAAGTACTATACATCTAACCAAATTATAAGCCATACTTAAACAGATATTACAGTCCAGTATTAATATTACACTCTAATTTGGTCCCAACCAGCCCCTGAAAAAATGTTCCTACATGGGCCTGACAGTGATGGTTTGAGTTAAGATGAGTTTTTGTAAAAAATACTAAAATAACCTTTATACCCCAATCCACAATAGTGAAAAAGAAGATGGTTATATCATGATTCTTTAATGAACAAAAGTGGTTAATTTAAGAAAAAATAATATTTTATGTCAATAAAAGTATGTAAACACCTTCAGCTAATAGGATATTGCACCTCCTTCTGCAGTAATAACCTCAACCAAACAGTTTTCTTAGTAAATTATCAGTCTCTCACATCTACTCTTCGGGATTTTTGTCCACTTTTCCTTGGAGAACACAGCCAGCTGAGAGAAGGTGGATGGGCACGAACTGCCCGTTTTAGGTCCGACCACAGCATTTCAGTGGGATTTAAGATCAGGATTTTGACTGGGCCAATCCAGAACACAAATGTTCTTATTCTTGAGCTATTGCTCAGTTGTTTATATATACCGTACATACACACGTAGACAAAATTATTGGTACCCCTCCGTGAAAGGAAGAAACACTCACCATCATTTCTGTCCTGGCCAGTTTGTTTTTCAAAATGATTTTGTTGAACCACAATTCAAAAGCAATGTCATTAGTTCATTTTCAGTAAATTTTTATTTATTATGACTTTTATCAGTTTCAAGTTATTTCAGAGACCTTTGTAGGTTTTTCTTTTTTTGACATAACGGTACCAACATTTTTGTTCATGAGTGTACATACATACACACACATACACACAAAAAAAGGAAATTGTGTACCTAAGGCTCTGCAGATGACCAATGAAGCTGGACGGGATGCTGGAAACAAACCGACGCTCTGTCATGATGCCTGTTTCAATGTTGTGGAACTCCAGTCGAGTGTGGTCACCCACCATTTGGCCTGAAGATGGGGAGGGTGCAGGGGATGGGTTGAAAAAAAAGACAAAAAAACGGAAAGAAAAGAGAACACTGTCTGACACTAACACAAAAGGGCTGATTTAAGGAGAAAATTCAATTAAAAGTATTAGATGACCAAACTTTGACTAATGACTGTATATCTAGATTAGGGGTGTGAAACATACAGCCTGGATCTGGCCCGTCAGGGCATCCAGGGGGGCTTGATGTTTTGCTTATCTTTCACAGAGAGGTGCAGTGACCTGTCAATCACCTGGGGTGTCCAATCAAGTTTCAGAGGTGGAAATTAAATAGTCATTAATTGTTCCCTTTTTTTTTTTTAAAGCCACAGGGAACCATGGGAGAGGGATAAAAGAGTTGCATGTGGCTCCAGAGCCGCAGGTTGTTGACCCCTGCCATAGACTGTAAAACTGTAAAAGTAAAGAGTAAGAGTAGCGATTTGAACACGTTATTATCTTGCAGCCACGCATTAATATCTCTTTATTTATTTTTTTATCAAATGTCACCAGTGGGCTCTGTAGGTTTAGGAGTATAACCATTTTGTAAAAAAATCAGTCTAGTGAGTGCTTCAAAAGCAGCTTAAATGTGATATCTGCTCCTGAGACCGAAGCGCTCATTGCCACAGGCTGCAGTGTTCGCTGCTTGCTTTGTGACGTGTTTGATGTCAAACACGTCACAGAGTGAGGGAATCTGAAGAGAAGAGCCAAGGCAGATAAAGAGTGGGCTGATGTCTGAGTTTTTGTTCTTTGTGTTAACTAGTTTATTTTAGAAAGACCTTAAAATAGGGTTTAACATCCAAAAAAACTCTATTAATGATTTAAACATGGAGGAAAAATTGTTGTTATGTATGGGTTATTGTGCTATGATTTTACTGGTCTGCCCGATCAAAGTGGGCAGTATGTGGCCCCTTAACTAAAATGAGTTTGACACCCCTGTTCTAGATGCTTTCTTTGTAGCAGAATTACATATTCATACTTTTAACATCAATATATCAATATATATAAGCATGTGTACCACTGACAAGCAAACACTTAAAGCATTTCTTCAAGCATAAACTGAGTTGCAGGTAAGTACCTTCTGCTACATCATCGTCAACTGTTAGCTTGTAGGTTTTGCCGCGACGCACCACACGCACTGTATGCCATTCATTATCATTGAGCTTTTGCCCAGCATACAGGGTCTCCGGTCCCTTGCCTGAGAAGAATCGTCAATAACAAAGTTAAAGCCATTCCAGGCCTAAAACCAAACCTTTGTTTTCCCACCAGTCACCTGGAATAATTAGCAAAAAATTCTATTAACAGCTTAGTACATTTAAAATGACTTCATTTTAAAATCAAACTACTCTTTTACCTTTGGGAAACAAAGGTCTGGTTTAGCCAATGAAAGACACAGAGATAAAAACACAAAATACTTGACATCTGTAATTCTCATAGAATACACCTGACCACAATACTATGGGACAGTTATGGGTCTCAGATAGTTTGGACATAGAAACTACAGAAGGGAAAATTGCTTTTACTCATCATAGGCTCCTTCACTCTCACTTCTTCCCTTCCCTCCCTTTGTGTCTCTTTTCATTACCATTAAATAAAAACCAAAAACATTGCTAGTAAGCTGATCCACATCAGAAAACAGTGTAATATGAAGTGTCATCAGGCCTTTTATAAATTTGCAGTTGTTATTTGAGGAGAGGTTTGCTGACAGGAAATGTATTAGTTAATTACTACAATCTAACGTATGAAACATCACACACATTTATATTGATTAGAAGAATATGATGGTTAAGGAACCCTAAGGTATGACAAAACCCTGTTTTTCAACCACAGTTCCAGTGGTTGATATGCAGATCTATGGTTGAAAGATGATAATCAATTGTTTTCCTCTAGAATGTTTTTCCTCATATGGGTGTTTTTCTGACCTCAGAGGCACATTGTTTGGAAATGTCATCCAGAACCAGGAAAAAAAGGTAAGGTCTGCCATAGCCAAGAGAGAACTACTTTTGGTGGAAAACGAGAATCAGCAAGACTTATGAATTCAAGAATTTGGACAGAGTCCACAGATTTGAAGTATCAGCTGCCCTTTCTAGTTCATTTATCTTGGTGTGTGAATAGTGTAATCATTAGCAGCTATATAGGGCTTAGCTTATAATAATTTTGGCCTTCAAAATGACCATGTTGATGTAACAGAGCATAACTCAGAGTAACAGAGAAAGAAGAGGTGATAAAGCCTGTCAATGACAAAACGCATTAAGATAGAGAGATTACTTTTAGACAGTAAGTGGAACTGCAGGTGCTGCAGCCCTCAACACATTTCAGCACCAATAAACCTTAAAGAGTACAAAAATCAACAATATCTTTTATGTATGCTTCTGTCACATGTATTACATTCCCTGTTATTTCAATCGATTCTCTTTTTTGAGTCTGTGAAATTCCGTATGAAATAGGTATCACACAACAGCAAGAATGATATGCGTCTCCAAACTGAGACAAGAATACTGAATACTTCAGATGGCCAAATCAGAATTATTTGATTTGATTTGATTTGATGATTCTGATTATGAAAATTCTGATTTTTCTACACACTGAACATGTAAGTCATACAGGTTCCATGTTTATCCAGTCCAAATTGCTAGGAAAAAAGAGTCCTATACTTGATCAGAACTGCCTGGCTATTTTCCTTTCCAGTATCTTTAAATTAAAAACTACATTTTCTCTAAGGATTCAATAAAAACATTATTGTACTTTAACATTTAAACTTTATTTAAGTTTATTTCCCTGCATCTAACAGTCATATCCAAGATGGAGAATCTAGAATCTTTGTTGTTCTTTTGCCTGGTCCCTCAGTTTCAGAGTAACATGTGTATCATATGTTACTTACGATTTCTTCACTGCACTACAAGCTCAGATGCACTGAGCTCAAGCTATTTCCAAACACAAGTGCCATTTACCTTTTGTGTCTGAGAGCACATATTATAAACTGTACTGTCCAGCAAACATCTCTTCCCAAGCCTGATCCACGAGGTTCCATCATGTTGGAATTCTAGTGATAAAACATACTAACTTACTAAGGGGATTTCAACCTCTTGATCTGTAATAGTTTAAAAACACAATATTTTTTATATTCACATGACAGATATAAAAGCAAAGATCTGCATTGTCTCCTTATGAGTAAAAGCAATCCATGGTAATTTGCTCAAAACTAAACATAGACACATTAAGAGCAACTTTAGCTTTTCAAAGCAGCAGACACACCTTTAGCTGCAGGAGTGCGAGACTGAATCACCATTCTTAATTGTTTAATGTGCAGAATGTAACCTGACATAATCATATATTGTACATCACCTTTTGGACATCACGTTCTCCTAACAATATCGATATGGATATTCTGCATATTTTTTCAATCCAAATTTGTGTGTGTGTTTAAGACGAGGGAGAAGACGGAGAAGGACTCACTTTTTAAAAAGCAAATTTTCCTTAAAAAAACAAACAAAAACAAAAAACATCAACATATCATCAAGATAGAAAGCAAAATTAAACTTGAGTGTTAACTTACTGGAGTTACAGTTTATCCTGATACAGTCTAGATGGGGAAGAATAAATGACAGATGAAATTGCATCCTTCAAGGTTACTGCTGCAGACATCCAAAAACAAAAGGACCACCCTTCCGGGGACGTACACATGCAGGAATGCAGCCATTTTTTTCCATTGTTTTTTTTTTTTTAATATTGAACTTTATCCCACATTATTATGAAATAAGTTATCATCATTAAATAGTAAGCAAAAATATGCATAGACTTTTCATAGAAATTTGCTTGTTTGCTTGCTTGCTGTCTCTCTAGAGCTTGTTCTTGTTTGTTACTCATGGTACGAGTATCAAATTGATTAACCATTTTGGAACAGTATTTACATAAAAATGGCTGCTTGTAGTACCAGCTACATGAGATTTCCAAACCATCACTGAATGTTTTGAGAGTTTTTTCTTTGAAAAAGAAAGAACATATAGGCTGTTATAATTTTGAAATAAATACGTATGGTATATAATGAACATCTGAGGTGGAGAGCTCCACCAAGGCCAGAATAAGTCCTGTGCAGTGAGAGTTGATTACCATGTGGCTGGTGGTTTCATGTGTCGTCAACCGCAACAGAAAAGTGGGAGCAAACAGCCACGATCCAATCAGCACCAGCACCATGCAGAGGCACAGGAACCCCAACCATTCTGATATGGAGAACTACTCTATGACTATATGTATTACTAAACTAGATAAATATTTACACTTTTACAAAATTTGTGTTAATCTCACAGATTAACAAAAAATTTATAGCAGCATTCATGAATCAGAGCTACAAACATTTAGACTTAAATTTATGGTATGACTTGAATTAATTACATGAACTAATATAATCAATTAAGAATTTATTCAAATCTGACTTGACAAATAAGGTAACATCTGCTAACATTGCTTATATTTGATTATTTTTTACTCGAGACACAAATGCAAGATGTAAGATGTCGTTTGTGGGAATAATTTTCATTGTAATTTCATGTAGTATAATTGAAAGTGTTTGGAAGTATTTGGGGTCACAGCCAGCTGTAGGTTTTTCTGGGCTCTGTTCTCGGGCTGTTCGCCTGACGGGTCGCAGGCTTAAGGCCTTTGAAGGGTTGAATACCATCTTTTGACAAAGCATGATGGGAAATGAAGTTGACATGTAAACATAAAAACAAAATACTGAAAAAGCATAGACCTTGATAAAAGACACGATCATTTGCAAAGAAAACATCCACCCAGAAGAAGAACAAGAAGTCAATTATTTGACAGAAAAACTACATTAGAAGGAAAAGAAAGAAGAGGAAAGATTTCTATTGTTCTGCTGAATGATGGACTGTAGATCAGTGGGCATATTGGTGGAGGTCATCTCTTAGAAAGTCTCAGCACACTTTATCCATTAAGACCTTATTAGAGAATACACATTAAAGCCCAGTATTTCTACATTATATAATATATTCTGTATCTACAAATTCTTATTGTGCTGCAATTGTCTCAAAAGTCTAAAAACAAGAATACAGATTTGACAATGGACTATTTGATGGGCTATTGAAATAAAAAAGTTATGAAGGAATAGCCCAAAATGTTATTCAGTAAATGTATTCAGTAAGCAGTCCATGGTTATCTGTGTGCACAAACCGCATTAATGTCCATGCAGAAAATATAAAAAACCCTATATGTTCTAAAACAGGTAGAAACCAGCAACGGTATCATAATAATGAGTAACTAATAAAAAAGACTTCTCAAAAAGATGGAAAGAGAGTGAAAGGAGAGGTGAGAGTAGAGAGGAGAGGAGAGGAGTGGAGAGGAGAGGAGAGGAGAGGTCACTGCTCAACAGTAAGCCATCTCATGGTGAAGGTGGAGGCATGGAGGCATATGGGTGGGGGGGTGTATACGATACCTAAGTTGACTGTGAGTTTGACGCGACCCCCATCCAACTCAAGCCTAAGCGTGTCAGCTGAGTCTCGAGAGGTTGTCGCCATTAGGAGACCATAGGCCCGTTGGGAACGAAAACGCAGGGAGACATCCTCAGCCTCAGTGTGCATGATGGTCGGCATCACCACCTTCATATACATGCTGCCATCATAGGAGAGGATGGAAGCCTCTGTGTGAGAGAGTCAGGAACATAGAGGTATGTTAGGCATGTCCATAGGCACCCATGGTATAAGTGCTCAGGTGCTTGGGCACAGAAAATTGTTTGCATCAAGTGTGCTTTATGGCTGGCTACATTTTTGGGGTCTGTGCACCAAACCTTGAGATGAGAACCTGTTGTATTTCAAATGTTTCCTTTTTTTTTCTTGAAACATACTGTGCTTCAGGGCATAATTGGCTGTTTTTGACTACTTTTGGATGTTACATTTATATTTCACCTTAAACTGTTTACCATCTATTGTTTGGTGTCACCTTTTTAGCACAGGCTCACATGTATGACTTAACAGTTATTTTTCATTTTGACATTCTACATTAACACACTAAACTTAAAATCACACAAAAAACATAAAATCTGAATATGACAAAGTTTGATTTTTTAATGTAAAAACCACAAACATGTCTCACAAACCATTTTTATAACTTAGAATGCAAATATAAATTGTACATTTCACAAACGCACATTCAAATTTAGCACATACTACTAAGAAAGTTTATTTTATTACTGTCATTTGCTTGTTGCCATGGCGGTGCGTGAACTAGCAGCGACTTGAGGCCTAACATAATTTTATTTCTGTTTTTTATTATCTTATCACTCACCTGCAGCAGCAGTTGTATAGAATAGGGTTAGACTGTTGGAGATTGGGGATAATGCACACCTATGAGCATTTCCAAAGCTGGATTTCATACCACCGGAGATTCAACAGACCACAGAGGCTTTAACGATCCCCCCTCTGTTGCTAAAGGGACGGAAAAGGCATCATAAAAAAGAAGCGGGCAAGAGGGGAGGCCTGCGTGCTAGGCTACAACCTAACCCATACAGACTGGCTCTTCCAACTCTCTTCCTCACAAACACCAGGTCACTCATCAACAAAATGGATAAGATGAAGATCGACAACTGTGCAGTGATTGTTAAAGACATGGCTTGGATCAAGTTTATTGTAACATCCTATGTACATACAAGGCTCTTGTCGCTCTACACCTGGGCATGTCGGACCACATCTCTGTGAATCTGATCCCTGCCTATAAACCTCCAACCTGCAGAACCAGACCAACCACTAGAACTGTACAGGTCTGGATTAAGGAGGCATCTTCAACATTACAGGACTGCTTGGAATGCATTAACTGGAAAGTTTTCAAGGAGAAGCACATGCTCTGCTCACATACGCTGATGCTGTTCTTGCCATAAAGACCATCAAGGTTTTCCCAAATCAAAAACCATGGCTGGACAGCTCAGTGAGGTCCCTACTCAAAGCCTGTGATGCTGCCTACAGGTCAGTTCACCAGCTGGCCTATAGCATTGCTTGAAAAGAACTGAAAAGGGCATTCAGTTGGCAAAAAGCACATTCTATGCTTGTTTTGACACACCTGGCAGCAGAGAGAATGGTCACCTTCCCTGCTCGGAAGAACAGCATCAGCTGCTAGTCCTGCAACTGCATCAAGTGAGCTCTTCCATGAAAAGAATCAACATCAGGAAAGCTGAAATTTATAACACTGTGTGCACGCACTTCCTATGCTGGTTTCCCTTTAAAATCGCAACCAACTCAAATGCAGCACACCTTTTGCAGACGTCATGTCATGCAAATAATTGCATATAAATAGCCAATGAAATGCTCCTAATTTATATTCATTCTTCCTGATGGCATGATTAAATTATGAAATGATAAAATAAGAAAATTCATGTAATAGAAGATCTTATTTGGATGGTCCACACCAGAAAAATAACTTTGCTGATGAAAGTGACACTTTAAATACAGAAAAGGCCTCTGAGTGGCGGACACTGTTAATGCAGGTGCCTTGGAAGATTGGCTGAAATAAAGAAGTCTTGCAGAAGTCCCTCTTTATAAAAAGCTGACAGGGTGACAGAAATGGAGGGGACACAGACATGTAAGATGCACAGATTAGGTGTATTATGTGATTTGTATCCCCTTGTTTAAAATGAGGATATCAAATGCATTGAAGTTCATTCAAGTGTTCAGCAGAATTTTTGGTGCTGCAGCAGCTGAGCAGCTGAGCATCCTTACTGATGCAAAGAGACACAATCGACTCCGTCAAGTTGTCATGGAATTTAAGAAAAAATCTAAAAATGTGTCACATGACATGAGCTGTACAATGAAACATCCATCCATCCATTTTCTAACTGGCTTTGTCCTGAGCACACAGGGGGTGCTGGAGCCTATCCCAGCTGTCTTAGGACGAGAGGTGGGGTACACCCTGGACTGGACGCCAGTGATGCATCACATCCAGATGCTGTGCAGTATTTGGCTCAGATGGGACATGGGTTGGCTCAGAGCCTGACACAACCAGGGGAAAGTCACATTATGAAGCACAACAGTCCTGTATGATAACAATACCCGAAACTACGCAGTCAGATCAGCCCAAACTGAAGCATTCAAACCAGCATCAGTGTAATTAGTCCTACTGTTCTCCTGATTTATTAGAATAAAATTCAGAACATGCATTTAATAATAACAGAACATATGTGAGGAGGGCTTTTGCAGTAACATATATCACTGTTTGTATCTATTATCCTAAATTGTGTTTTTAGTGATGTCAGAGCTTGCGTGGAGAACCGGACATTCTCCAGCAAGTTTGTTTTTTATGCAAAACTGGCTGGAGTTTTTCTGGTCATTTTCAACCTGTCTCTGCAACTTGCTACAGTCTCTGTCAGCCTTAAAACCTCCAGTATTGGGCCTGTGCCTAAAATAAATCTGCCGTCACCTGCCTGAATGACTACCGCCCTGTCCCTCTAACTCTGGTAATCATGAAGTACTTTGAGAGGATCGTCCTAAAGCACATCAAGGACATCATCCCTGCTGGTCAACGTCAGTTTGCATATGCAACCCGGCCCATGTATGTTCACGTCCCTTCAACCCAGGGGCTCTACGTTGTGATGTTGGTGGTGGAGTGAAGGGACCAGTGGGACACTTGTACTTCACACAGCCCTGACCCATCTGCAGCTTCCTAACACCTACGTGAGGATGGTATTTGATTTCAACACAGTGTTCCCCGACAAACTGGGACTGCCTTCATCACTGTGCCACTGGATCAGGAATTTCCTCATCAACAGGCCTCAGGTGATGAGAATGGGGAACAACACATCCTCTACACTGGTCCTGAGCACAGGCACACCACAGGGCTGCATGCTCAGCCCTACCCTCTTTACTCTCTTTACCAGTGACTATTCTGCCATCCACTCCACAAACACAATTCTAAAGTTTGCAGATGACACCAAGATATTGGGTTTCATATCGGACAACGATGGGACCCACTACATAGAAGAGATCCAGCACCTAACTCAGTGGTGTTCAAACATTCAACACCAACATTCAACAACATTCAAACAACCCTTGCTCTGAACACCAGCAAGACCAAGGAAGTCATAGTAGACTACAAGAGGTTCAGGAGGACAGAGCACACTCATCTCCTCATCTACAGGGAAGCAGTCGAGCATGTCAACAACATCAAGTTCCTGAGCATCTACATCACATATGACATGATGAATGAACACAGCTCACCTGATAAAGAAGCACATTTCAACTTCCTCAGGAAGTTGAAATGTGCTAGACTCTCCCCTCAGTTCCTGACAAACCTCTAATGGGCCACAATAGAGAGCATCTTCTGTGAAAATGGTACAGGAGATTGTGGGAAGTCCTCTTCCAGAACTGGACTCAATATAGGCTGGACAGATCCTGAAAAAGGCCCAGATGTATTGCTGCCAACCCTACGCATTCTGTTTGTGCCCCTTCCCTCAGTGACATAACATGACCCAAACTACCAGACTGAAAAACAGCTTTTTTTCCCAGGGGTGAGATTGTTGATTCTTGATTAACATTAAAATGCAAGCAATGTCTGTTTTTTGTACAACTATTTACGAAACAACTAGGTGTCAAAAAAGATCCCACAAAATACTTGAAAAAAACAGCGATAGTTTCACAGCTGCGCAGAGGGAGTTCCGACGTTTTAACAACTTAGGACATCATGGTGAAAATTCCATCAGTTTCTTAAATGGCATGTTTTTTAAGATTTCAATTACTATGAATGAAATATTTTTCTTCCATCACTCTTGGTTTTATTGGATTGTTAAAAAGTTCACGTTTTTTTGTGTCACCCAGAATAAAACCTCTGTAGATGAGGCTGAGGTGAAACATACATCTATAAAGCCTACAAAAATTACACACCACTATATACTTATATCTTATATTTGTTGCTGTAAAAGTTTACATTCGTGGGACAGCTTTCATCATGCCAGTGCAATGGTAAACACAAAGTGGTAGATTTTGGGCTTGTGTGGTGTGTAAACTCTCTGTCAGAGAAAAGAAAGCTCTCCTGGTACCTGAGACTGTGGAAAATCAGTATTGCAGCTGTCAAATATTCAGTATTAATATGTATAAGAATATATTTTCAAATTGGAGGTTACATATTTATCAACAAATCTTTCCCTCTGGTTTCAGATGGCTGCATTGATTTAATGTAGCAAATGGATTTTCATACCATATGATGCAGCTCTCAAAAAGAGATTTTGTCATTTATATATATAAACCTTGCTTCATTAACCATATTAACATTATCTTATATGCAGACTGAAATGCATCTACTGGCTGGGGAAAAAGTCATTCCAGTAGTTTATTCATATTAAGAGAACTATTCCACTATTGCTGCCTATTTTGTTGCTCATATTGATGAAAACGCCACTTTCAGCTGAGTGATATTCCGTCAAAAACCAGAAAGGCCAGATTTCTACCAACACTTTGCAGCTTCATCTGAATTAATCTCCTTTCTTCTTTGAAATCTGTAGGGGGCACTATGGGGAGCTTTTTGTGTCAAGCTGTCTTGCTCTAAAAGCCTTTTTTTTAGGTCTTTGGGTGTTATACGTGCTTACCCAATTTCACATGCATATGTGAAATGTAGTCTAGGGGCTGCTTTGTTGAAATTATCAAAGGGTGCTATGACTATCTGCGAGTATTGAAACAGAGAGGTCCAAAGTCTCATCAAACATACAAATTAGGGAACAGGGCAGGGAGAGAGCTGAGCATTCTGACAGAAGGCTCTGCAGTCTCCTTGCAAGATGCCGTGCAGGCACTGCACTATGCAGTGATGCTGCTGGTCAGGATCCTCTCAATGGTGTCTCTGTAAAAGGTGCACAGTGATGTGGTGTTAATGGTCTAGGTCCTCTGTAACGTGCACACAGAGGAACTTGGTGCTGCTCACCCTTTCCTCTGTAGCACCATTGAGGGTCATAGGAGCATGCTGGGGGCGTGCTCTCCTGAGGTCCACAACAATTTCCTTCATCTTCATAAAACATGCCATTTCTTGTCACCAACAAGTGGTGCTGTAACCAGCATTGAATATTGCAGCACAGATTTGTACAGGCCTGGACTACAATCAAACATGTGAAATTTGAGCCTGATCCAACCATGTATGTGTGAGTTACAGGTGAAGTGCAGCCACTCCCTATTATTTGGCAAAACATCAACATTTGCCATGCCACCATGGCTGTGCTCTCTGATGAAAAGTTAAAACATTTCATGTCAACTATGTTTCTAGGCTGTACAGTCCAAATTTGAAGATCTGGTCAATAAATCACAATAATCCCCTGATCAAAGAAAAAATTCAAAATACAATAGGTCTGCACAACGAGTTGGGTTCTTAAGCCCTTAGAATGACTGCAGATTATGTGCAAGTACTTGACAAAAAATGTGATACAATCAGCCACATAGTAGCACAATAATTAACATCCTAAAACTCAAACTCAACTTTTAAAAGGGCTTTGCCCCCATACTTTGACTTCTGAGACAGATTTCACTAAATGTGCTAAAAAAAAAATCCAAAGACAAAAAGTAATTCCCATGCAATTTTTTTTACCTATCATGAATTCATATTTCTACTCTCTTTTCTCTGGCAGCTACCCTGAGACAGACTAATAATTATTATGGCCTGTCTTTATCTGCCCTGCCAACCAACAAGTTATATGACAATACAAAAGAGCATGTTATAACAGTTAAGGGTCATATCCATGCAGGACATCTTATGTTGATACAAATAAACATAATAATGTTCAAGTAGCACACACAGAAAGAGTGATTTACCACAGACAATGCAAGTAGACATGGCAGTAGGGCAAAATGGACTGCTTATAGACTTATTAAAGTGGTTAAAGTGGTTAAAGTGAATACACTTATGTCCCGTAAAGTGCATGTTACTGCTGGAGCCCCAGTCGTCCTTGTTCTCTCCAGTCTCGCAGGTTTCAAACTGACTCTGGATGTAGTCCATCTGTCTGAGGTTCACTGCCCTGGTGGAGACATTATCTGTTGTGTGTGATGGGGGTGTCACAACTGTACTGATTGTAAAGCCCTCTGAGGCAAACAATGTTTTGTGATGTTGGACTTTAAATAAATAAAAATTGAAAAAAAAGATTTTCATTACAAAGGCAGCTTTCAGTGCCACCTAAATCTGCCTAAACATAAAGTTCTACAATGTATGCGTCATTTATGTTGCTCCAGGAGTTGCAAATTACCTGTCCTACATGGTTCTGTTTAGTCCATGTCTACATCTGACTCTTCAGTAAGATGTAAACATGGACACACACACACTCACATGCATGCTAATCACACACAGTCTCTGTGACAGGCGGTGACACACTATTTTGTCTGATACTACACATTTACTACTTAAAGCTTGTGCTGCTTAATTTAATGTTAGCATCTGACTTCCTTGGCTTGGAACAAAGCACAAAGCTTTGAAGCTCTGAACCTAACTTTTTTTACCATTATTACTGATCATTGATTTGGCACACTCCAGACTCCATTAAATGCCAATGGTGACTAGTAAAGCTTTAAAATAACTGAGTTGTTTGTTTGTATTTGTTACAACACATCAATTACATCTGTTACCATTTGAGTACCACTAGGGCACTGCTACAGACAGAAAATATATCCAACAACAATGCTTTTCAATGCTTTGCTATATGAATGTTTCCTTCACTCTATTTTTTTCTTTTGGTTAGGGTTTTGTAAAGGCAAGCTCAATTTTGACATTTTGTGTTTGGATTCAGGATGTATTATTCTGTATACTCTTATGTTGAGCCACATGACATGTGCCAAATGGCTTCAGCAACAGAGAGTGAAATCTCTTCTCGATCCCCTGTGCGTGTGTGGCCATAACAAATCTACATCAAATATTCAGAAATATGAAAAATGATGATAGAACATAGAACACCGAAAATAAAATGTTTAAATGATAGGCAATATGGCAGGAGGAGGATGTGTGTGTCTGGGCTATGAAACAGGTAATGACAACAGTGGGAGTACATTTTGAGGAAAATATTGTGTTTTGAAAAACACTGTAAAATCACCTAAAGAACTATAAAGTACAAGGTAGATCATGAGAGTCCTCGTCTGATTAAAGAGTACTGCATAGATTTGTCATCACACTTCCATAACACTGTCTGACAACCAATGGGCAATTACAAAAAAGAAGAGAAAAAATCATTGCAGCAGATCCAGACATACGGTTCTGCCATCACGCCATGATGTACTGAGTTAATCTCTCCTCATCCACCTATGGTTCTATACATATTCGTGTCCCATTAATGGATGTTATCAGCTTTGTATCTTCAATGGAGTTTTTGTGCTCTCTTATTTTTAAGGTTCCTCTGGATCATTGTTGTGGATCTGCTTCCACAGTGGGTCATCTTGTCTTCTACAGCTGTTATTATTATAAGTTATCTTTCTATAATTATTATAGTTGTTATTGCTATTATTGTTGTTGCTATATCTCTGTCTCTCAAAATGATTTCTAGATCTTTCTACAAATGAAGTAGTACTCCTTAATACTTATAAATCCACTTTAATATTTAAAATCTGCACACTACTTTCTACCCACTACCTACCTGCTAATTGCAGGGCATACACAGGTAACACAACAGGGGGTATCGAAACATCTCGCTGGGACATCTTTTTTGTTTCTGGAACACCTAACATGAACTTGACATCCCATGTGACAGCTTTAGAAAAGAGCTAAAACACTGGACAGGAGACTGAATGAATAGTTGAATTGAGAGTTCACAGGTAATTTTTCTGAGGGGTATTTGGCAGAATAAATGCTTAAGAATAAATCAGTTTGAGCTGTTCTTGAGGTGCAGCATATTAACAATTAAACTCTGCAGGTTACCTTTAAGTTTAGAAAGGAGATGGGAGCTGGTTAAGATATTTGTTAAAAAGATGTCCATAACAGGGGACCTTTGCTCTTCGAAGCAGGTTTATCAGGAATTCTGAGATTTATGTGTCAAAAGAAAACATGTACATCAGCACTAAACAGATTAGATATTTTCCTTGTGAACAATTTACTGAACAGGCTTTGAACACATCTATTATTCAAGCCATTGTTAGTGTGAACCAGTAAATAAATAATTCAAGGACAGGTACTCTGGAACTATCTTACTCTGTCTTACTGTGATACTGTGAGTATCTCTCACAATGCTTCCTTGAATTAAATGTGGAAGTGATATGTCTAACTCTGCCTTTACTTGAGCCTGGAGTTTGCTACATTTGTTTGAATTTGTTATTTTTTCAACTCAATTGAAAAATGTATTACCTGTGGAAGCAAATACACAGGAAGCAGATGTGCCACAAAAAAATCACCTTTTGGAAAAGCAAGCAGACTGACTGGATTAAGTGCAGTGGACCTTGAGATGATCACCATCCACATCTTCTAGAGCAGGCAGGGAGAAAAGCCATGATAAAAGCTAAAATAATCCATGAGGTCACGGGGGGGTTTGAGGAAGTACACAACATCACTAGATACTTGAAGCAGGCATCCGTAAAGTAAAGTAGTATTATATCAAAATTTAAAGCACACAAGATTTTTGGTCAAGAGGAGTCAGCTAAGATGGCTCGGGCATCTGTTTCAGATGCCCCATGGACGCCTCCCTAGGGAGGTGTTCCAGGCATGTCCCACCGGGAGGAGGCACCGGGGAAGACCCATGACACGCTGGAGAGACTATGTTCAAATTCAAATTTATTTATTTAAAACCCAAAATCGCAAACATTGCTTGCCTCAGAGGGCTTTACAATCTGTACAGTTGTGACACCCTCTGTCTCTTGGCTGACCTGGGAACACCTCGGGGTCCCACCGGAAGAGCTGCAGGAAGAGTCTGGGGTGAGGGAAGTCTGGGCATCCTGCTTAGACTGCTGCCTTGATCTGCTGCTGCAACCCCGCCCCAGATAAGGGGAAGAAGATGGATGGATGGATGAAAGGTTTTTGGTTTTTGTTCTTTGTGGTTGGACCTCACAATGGTATGATGACATTTGGGAGCAGGTAGAGATGCCTAATATGCATTTCTTTCAAAGTGATTCCTTAAATGGGGCATGGTTTGAATCTGTTATCTACTATACATTAAGTGTGTGCAATGCCTGTAATCAGGACCTTTGCTTGATCTTTGATTGGTTCTTCTGTGCTGATCCATTCCTTTTTTATTACCTCTACCTTGAAGATAGTATTAGTACGTTCTACGTTTATGTGAAAGAAAAATCAGTTCAAAAACAAATATTTACCTCTCTCACAAGTGCGTGACCAGTAGCCAGTGCCAGTGCAGTCACAGATGAATCGATTCCAGCCTTCTTTACAGACACCTCGGTTCTTGCATGGGTAGCTCTCACACTGCTTGCCAGTTTGCTTGTTGCATGAGGGCTTGATGCCTGCGCCATTTTGTGCCTCTGCAATCTGACGGATGTCCTTGCTTCGACCATCAATAAAAAGGTCACGAATACAGCCCACGTAACCATAGTTGAGCATTGCTGTCCAGAGCTCGGTGGGCAGGATGAGGTTGGTGCGGTCAGTGGGAAGCCCTCCCAGATACATGTCACCCTCCAGGTCCAGAATCTCACTTTCACCACTAGCTGTGAATGGGGTCCTTCTGCTGTTTACAGATATGGTGCCTGTGATCGGAATGTAAGGTTTAGAGATCAGCTACAAAGCTGCACTGATACAGTAGTAAAAGACTGATCACTGATATTATTATTTAATTCCATTCCATCTATCCATTATCTATTTCACTTAACGTGACACACAGGGATGCAGGGTTTGTTGATGCCTAAGCCAATAGTCACTGGGCAATAGGCATGGCACACCCTAGACTAATTTATGTTTTTGGTTTACTTATCTTAGTGAGGTTAGTGTTTTGTAAAGGCATTTCTTGAAATCAAGTCACTTAGATCAATTGTGTTTTTTGAAAATAAAAAAGGCATATTATAAAAACAAACTTAACAAGCTTACAGTTAAGCTAGAGCACCTCACTGTTTCACCAACTTCACGAACACAACTGACCTGAGCGTCCATCTCTCTGGATGTCCACATGATACCAGGCACCATCATTTACCTTCGTCTGGGTGGCCTTTACCTTGATAGTCCCAGAGCCCATGTCCAACAGCAGGTAGAGGCTGCCATCCAGCAGTTCTACTGCAAAGAAATCCACCTTTTCAAGCAAAAAAGACAAAACACACACAAAACATATAAACAAAAATTAAAAAATATTTTTTTCTGAAAATAAAAGGAATGTAAGCTGTGGTTCTTTTTGTGCCTACTTGTGTTGTTGTGATTGTCAAAACAGTTTGACAAATCTACAGTTTGACAAATCTACAGTCTATCTATAGTTAAATAATATATTAAACCAAAAAAGAACATGAGCCATCAAGAGTGTCTTACTTCACTGCTAATAAGGTCGGGAACTGGTGGAAACAAATTTTGATCATATATGATTTCTATTACAATTTTGAGCCATCCAGGTCATAGATACAAGTCAAATCTGGTAAAGTGCAACTTGATTTGCTGTTTTGTATCTCTGCCAGTCATCTGAGACAATTCATCAGTCCTTCTGTACAGCATGTCAAGTTATCTGACCTTATATTTGTAGATATCATTATCACAAGTGTTGATTTATGGGCTAACCTTGGTATTCTTCTGACTGCGGGCAGCATCCTTCCGCTCCTGAGGTTTGCCATGAGTGAAGAGGATGAGGCCATTGGGCTCAGTTGTGCGGAAATCAAAAGAGATGGATCCCATCCGCTTGGTGTTCCACTTGGGGAGGCTGATGTAGGCCTCGGGAGTCTCAAAAGAAATGGGATCCAGGGTGGCAACATTTTCACACTTGTACGACACTTCACCCTGAATTTTCATCTTAGGGTCCACAATTCGAGCCAGACGGGACAACTCAAGGCGTATGTCATTGTTCTTATACACCACCTGTGATAGGGAATGGAAAACATAACAATTATACCTGTACTTAGGTACTGTCAAAGATGAACATGTTCAATCTTTACAAACCTGTCTTTTCAGACCGGAATGTTCTATATATGGTTTATAGAGGAGAACTAAGGTTAGTGCTCACAAATTCAATGTTAACATACATTTCACATCATCACCAAATTAACACTCGAACTACCAGAATTCTATAACTACTAGAACTACCATAGCGGTCATTTTGACCCCTCATACATTATTTGCCTATAATT
>JBAJHX010000115.1:22566488-22577630 GCA_037176925.1 Amniataba percoides | reverse complement strand
TCTATCTATCTATCTATCTATCTATCTATCTATCTATCTATCTATCTATCTATCTATCTATCTGTCTATCTGTCTATACTTATATATAAATATGATGCAGTTGCAGCTCTAAGCATAGCAACATATGTGGATTTGCTATCTATGCTATACCAAACTATATATTTCACTTTTATGTCACTATGACATCTGTTCATTACATACATTCATATTTCACAAAAACGTTTTTGTGAAATATCAATCAGGCCTCGATTCATTTCCAATAAAACAATACTGAAATTTGAATAAAAAAACAAAATGTAAACTCTGAAATGCAAACAATAAAAACAACACAACTATTTTCACAATATAACTCTAAAATCCTCACTCATGAACAAGCCCATGATCTCTCCACTGGAGGCAGGTCCTCTCCACCCACCTGGAGAGGGCACGCAACCCTTTACCAGTCAAGAACCATGGCCTTGGATTTGGAGGTGCTGATTCTCATCCCAGCCACTTCAAAATCATCTGCAAACTACCCCAGTTCATGCTACTGGACTGTCGTGGTGAAGAAGGAACTAAGTCAAAAGGTGAAGCTCTCCATTTACCTGTCAATCTACGCCTTCTATCACTTATGGTCATGAACTTTGGGTAATGACCAAAAGTACAAGATCGCGGATACAAACAGCCAAAATTAGTGTCCTCCGCAGGGAGACTGGGCTCTAACTTAGAGATAGGACGAGAAGCTCAGTCACTCAGGAAGAGCTCGGAGTAGACCCGCTGTTCCTGTGCATCGAGAGGAGTCAGCTGAGGTGGCTCGGGCATCTAGGGAGGTGTTCCAAGCATGTCCCACTAAGAGGAGGCCCGCATGAGATCAAGCATAAATTAGAACACAAATGAAAAGGTATATCTGCCTGCACGCAATACAGCTATGTTGCTTTTATTTTGAGCGTGTCAGACGTGTGCAAAGGTGAACAACTTCATGCCCCATTTTCAACAGGACATGGACTGCTAAATATTTCTTTACAGAAGTCAAAGGTATAGCTGTGTGCTTAGTTTGTCTGACATAGGTCAGTGTGTTCAAGGATTACACTTTGATGAGGAACACAAGGAAAAATTTAAGAAATTGTCTGATGAAGAGCGTGCTCTTATTCAAGCCCAAGACAGACTGGATTTTTCTCACTGATCAAGTAAAATGAACTGAAAAACATCAAAACCACCACCACAAAACCACCATTACTTTTTGTATAAACTTCATCAGTTGCTCATCTTTTATATACTGCTAAAGTATTTGTGAAGATTAAGTTAAAAATAAAATGAGACATTCATGTAATGATTGTTTTGTTTTTCCTGTTTTGTTTTTACTTCAATAGAAATATTAACAGAATGTCCTTATTCTTATGAATAACAGTATCAGCTAATCAAAATATATAATTTTCTGGTTTTTATAATGGGAGAAAATTCATATTAAGTTAAAGTAATTGTTGGTTCGGCCTTCCAACACAATTCAGATTTCTCATGTCTCCCCTTGTAAAAATGAATTACCCACCCCTGGTCTACTGTTTGTCATGCCACAGCTGGAAACAGAAAAACATAAGAAAAACATACAGTGTTTTATGCTTTTTGTCATGCAGTGACCTCAGAGTCCCCTGCCTGGCATACTCTGGAGCTTAACAGGTTAAATACAGTTATAAATTAGTATTACTACTTGAGGAAACTGAGAACAGTAGTCAGTGTTCATCCCAAATGTTTATGATGTATCAAATGTATTATATATCTGAAGTTGTCTTTTGTGTTTTTTCGTTGGCTAAGGTATATCTAGTGCACCCAGAAGGCTCCAAGTGAGTGGCTGATGGACGTGTAATGACAATGACAATTACAGCAATTATGTGTTATTGTAGGTCATTAAGTATTTTGTAGGTTCTGAGATGTAGGCTTTCTATGTAATTGCCAGCTTATGAAAGGCATAATAATCATGGGCCAGCAGCCACAGGGGCTACCAAGGGCGACCAGTACCTGGTGCCATGGTAACAAAACATTTATCCATAATGCTGCTCTGTGAATGGTGAGGACAAGAGCATTGGCAGCAGGCAAATTAGCCATAATGGCAGGGAGTGGAGGACGAGAGGATGCTGGACAGCAGGCAGAAGGAGAGCGGGTGGGTGCTGCATATATGTGGGGTGGGCCTGCGATTAGGTGGTGGATATTGTATGAGGGGGAAGGGTATGATGACAAATATATCAGACAGTATGTTTGTGACCAGGGTGTATAAATAGTAATGCTTGTATATGTGTGAATTATTTAATTCTGCTGACAATGAAAGCAACCACTTTGCAGATTTTGAAGCTTTGAGTTAATATCTTTACAAATGGTAACAAATATAATAAAAACTTGCTTAACAAAATGGAACAACATCGACTCAAAGCGTCAAAATCTTGAAAAAAACAAACAAAAAACAGTAATTACTGGAGGCTTGTTAATTGGTAACTATGTAACTAAACTGGTACTACTACTAACTATTGGGAGCAGAGAGAGAGGGAGTCAAACCCTTTATGTTGTGCCTTAGATTCCCCTAGGCTGGGGCATAACGTGTCATTTCACATCATGACACATAACTTAATTTATTAAGATCTAGGATTTGGTTTCTTTGCATGGATGGATTGCATCGGTTGTTGCTAACACTTGGAAATCTATTTGCTGAGAAAAATGGTAGCACATTCAATACTTATTTTACCCTCTGTATTTAACCCACCTCCATGCCAATGCCAGCTGAGATCGTCTCCAGAACCCTTCCAACTCTATCTAAGGATAAGCAGTATAAGCAATGAATGTACAATAACTTGAATTTACCAGCATGTGACCAGATACATGGATGTAAACCAAATTCTCAGAATAAATTCCATAATTCTGCTCATAATTCAACTTTCATATCTATAAATTGTAACTATCATTGAATTTATAAAGAACAACTGATGCAGATCAATTAACACTGTGAAATTATTTATTATATTTGCTGTTTAAGAATTATTAGTCCTCAGTTATCAGGGAAATCCATGCCAAAGCCAAAGCATGGAATAACGCTTACAGCCTACAGCTGCATACAACAAACAATACAGGGCCAAAATCTAGTTTTTAGGGATCCAACACTATAAGGACAGCCAGGTAACCAATTAATGGAAAAAAACAAAATATAGCATCTTCCTAAGGTGTTGAGAAACCATGACACCTAAACAGTATTGGTAACACTAACAGTATTGAAAGCAAAAAGTTGCACCTTAGTGAATCACAGACAGTGCTTAGGCCCAAGATTTTATCATTTATTTTCATTTATTTTTTAACAGTGTCTGTTAGGGTTCCTATGTTGTTTCCCCTGTGTTTCATTTCCCTGCTCTCCCATGCATGTGCATTTGTCTGTTCAACAATTTTCTGCCTTTTCAGAGTAAAGGATTCATTTTTCAATGTGAATTGTAATTCCAATTGAAGCCAATATTCTTTTTATCTAGCATTTCAAAAATTAATTTTACGCTGGGGTTGTTGCAGGGAAAAGCCCTCTCCCAGAGCAAGCTTTGCTGTGGAGCTTTGGAGCTTTGGAGCTTTAGAGGGCGTAACTTTCTCTAACTTCATTGATGAGTTCCACCTGGTTTTTGATCGCCCAGAAAACCATTTTAGTGCTTCATCTCATCACATAAGAATCACACAGGGCTGATGTTCAGTGGCGGACTACACTTTGGAGTTCTGGACCCTGGCAGCAAAAATGGATGCACTGTGCGCTGCTTTCTGTAATAGGCTGAGTGAGTACTTCGTTGAGAAGAAGGATTCCTCTCTCTCTATCCAGAGTTTTGTGCAGGCCTGCACCATGGGAAAGAGCTTGCATAAGCTGATAGCCGGTCTACTCCAACCCTTTCCAGTCCCTTGGTAGCCCAAGTCCCACATCGTTTTGAATTTTGTCACCGGTTTGCCTCCATCCAGTCCTAACCATAGTCGACCGCTTTTCTAAGGCCACCCATTCTGTAGTGCTCGCTTAACTTCCCACAGCCAGGGAAATGGCTGATCTAGTCACCTCATGTTGTGCATCTTCATGGAATCCCCATGACATTGTGTTGGACCGGGTCTCGGTGAGTCTTTCTTCAGCGTTCCACCCTCAAACCAAATATTGCTTAGTAGTATTAAAGACTCTTTGTGTGACCTAAGTCCTGTCTGGTTTACTGGTCCATTCTTGAGTCTTAGCCTTGTCTGAGCAGCTCTGATCACCCTCTGTAGAGCCTTACAGTTACCTACCATTACTTACCAGGCGGTGATGCAGCCAGTCAAGATACTCTCTATGGTGCACCTGTAGAAGTTGCAGGGTATCATCGAGGCCATGTTGAGCCTCCACAGCCTGAGGAGGAAGAAGAGCTGCGCTCCGTGATAACATCTTTGTGATGAGTGCAGGTGAGGTCCTCACTGATGTGAACCCCGAGGAACCTGAAGCTGCTGACTCTCTCCACTGTGGTCCCACTGAGAGGGGGCGTGTCCCTCTATCTGCCTCCTGCTGAAGGTTATTGTCCTGGCACCAAGATGTCAGGGCTCTAATCTCCTCTCTATAGGCCGTCTCATCGTCGCTGGTGATCGTGACGCCAATGATGGTTGTATCGTCAGCAAATTTGATGATGGTGGTGGAGCTGTGGCCATGCAGTCATGCATGAACAGGGAGTACAACAGAGAGCTGAGCACAGAGCCCTGCAGCTCGCTAGTGTTCAGAGTCAGGATGGAGAATGTGGTGCTGCCCATCTGCACAGCCTGGGGTTTTCCTGTCAGGAAATTCAGGATCCACTCACAGAGGGCGCTGTTGAACCCAAAGTCTCTGAGCTTGGTGACAAGCTTGGAGGGCATGATGGTGTTGAACGCTGAACTGTAGTCACTGAACAACATTCTCACATATTTGTCCCTCTGGTCCAGGTGGGTGGTGAAAGATTTGACTAACCGCTCAAAGGACTTCCTCTCCTTAAAGCATGTGATGACTACAGAGTGAAGCAGTGACCTGTTGAAAATATCTGCTGCTGTTATGGTGTCTTCCAGCTGGTCTGCACACACCTTGAGAGCTCAGCTGGGGATGCTGTCAGATCCAGGAGTCTTACATGTGTTAATCCATTCTACACACTTCTGCCCTGGATATCACAGGTGGGCAGTGATCCTCCTGAGCCTTTTGCATCTCCTCAGTTGAAGAGTTGCTCTCAAAGCGGGCATAAAAAGTGTTCAGTTCATCAGGCAGAGATGCAGACATCACCTCAGCACTGCTGATCTTCCTTTTGTAGTACATCAGAGTCTGGCCCACATGCTCCTGGTGTTGGAGCCCTGGTAGTGAGACTCAACTTTGTCCCTGTATTGTCTCTTTGCACTGCTGATGGCTCTCCTTTCTGTACTCCTCCAATCACATGAGTTGTAGGCATCTGTTCGTGCTTTTGGCACGGACTTCTCCATTAACCCCTTGGTACGACGTCATTGATGCATTTGCTGATGCTCTGTCATGCTTCAATTTCTGCAAATAGGAAGGCAGGCAGCAGCAGAACTTGGATGTGGTCAGATTTTCCGAAAGGAGAGCAAGGAAAGGCCTTGCACCTGTCCACGTAAGGGGTGTACACATGATTTAGTGTGTTCTTTCCATGCGTAGGACAGCTGATGTGTTGGTGGTATGTCAGCAGGACTTTCCTCAGTTGGGGTTAAAATCTCCAGCTACAATAAAAGCAGCCTCCAGCCATGAGGTCTCTGTTCTGTCAATAACTTTATGCAGCTCTCCACTGGTCTTGTAGGTGTCAGTGTGTGGCGGAACATACACTGCTGTCATGACAACCAATGTAAACTCCTGCGGGAGGTAATAAGGCCAGCATCTGATCATGAGGTGCTCCAGGTCCGAAGAACAGCCTGTATAAATAATCTCCATGTCTGAGCACCACTTGTTGTTTGCCATGAAGTAGACGCCTCCTCCCTTGCATTTCCCTGAATTAGTTTTCTGCTCCTGATGGTGGATAGAGAGTCCGTCGGGAACAATGGTGGAGTCCAGGATTGAGGGGTCACGCCAAGTTTCTGTGAAAACCAAAACATTCTTAATGCCTGGATGGTGTTTCAATCCAGCTTGTTATCCAGGGACCAGATGTTAACCAGAAGAATACTCGGTAGAGGAGGTCGGTTTTCACATTTCCTCAGCCAGACTAGGACTCTGGCCCATGACCCTCTTTTCCTCCGCAGCTCCCGCTTCTCAGTTTCAACAACGGGTAGGCTCCACCATAGAGATTCCCTGTTGTAGTCTTGTGGCTCTGGTGATGAAAGAATTTTTTCCACCACCAATTTGTAGTAGGTTTCTCTATCATTTGATGATAGGTCTCTTTGGTGAGTAGCATGTTTTAATAAAAAGAAATAAAGAATAAAATAATAGAATAAGAGAGAAAAGTTGAGGGGAGAGCTTGAGACATGGCAGTCATGCTCAGCACCATCTTGGAGAGTTTCACAACATGCAAGTATTGTCCAATAGTAACCAAACATATCTGATGGGTTCTTTTGCAATAATGCATAATGCTACTTATTTTTATCATCCTAAATTCTGTTTTCTTTTGTTGCAAGAATGTTTTTATCTGTTTTTATCTGGATCAGAGTTACCATGGAGGACTGCATATTCTCATCAAGTTTGTTTTTTATAATACCAAAGTTTACTTTGAAAGTGATGTACGCCTTTTTTGTGTGTACGCAACATTTATAAATGAAGCCAGTCTGTTAACTGTGAGGACCATGGCATGTGATACACATTAAATTGTCAATTCATTGTCAATTCATACTTATTAAACCATTCATTGACTCTCTATGTCCTATGGATTTTAAGCATGATTCCCCTGGAAGACACGAGTCCCATATTGATCCACCCATTTCTCTCACCAGTCTCCTACTCCCATCTTGTTGGAGTTGGGGCTGTCACATGGAGAAGTGAGAAAAAGGTTAAACAGCCTAACACTCACTGGGGCCAGAGACTGTCCCTTGAACAAGTTGTTTGTTGATGTCTCCCATTGTTCACAACTCATACACTGGACCAACATCTCTTCCGTCACCTGGGTTATGATAGGCCATCTTCATTATCAAGCAATGCTTTTGGTAGCCCATGGAGAGAGAGGTGGGAGAGTATGTGCCCAACTACCTAGTGTATGTCTGCAACAGGAAATCTCCAAATATGACTACTTTCTGCACAACATTTGATAATATTACTGCATATGCTGCTTTTAAGTTGGATTACTCTCAGGTTTGGGCTGTATTTTCTGTTTTGTTAAATACCAATTGCACAATTATTTAAATTTTTTATGTAATGTTTATTT
Organism: Amniataba percoides; assembly: GCA_037176925.1. Lineage (NCBI taxonomy): Eukaryota > Metazoa > Chordata > Actinopteri > Centrarchiformes > Terapontidae > Amniataba > Amniataba percoides. The sequence goes on along the minus strand of JBAJHX010000115.1, from coordinate 22,570,317 downwards.
GGTAGAGCCCAGGAAGTTGCAACCTTGGTAGTGGGTAATTGGGATCCAAATAAACAAATTAATAAATAAATAGATTTTGTCAAAATTTCAAGCTAGGTCCCCTCTTGTAAATCTTACAAACTGTAACTATGGCAATAAAGTCTTGGGTGATACACATTTAGTCAGCTAATGTGTATCTGTAACTAATGAAAAAACACTTTCACTGACCTTGTTTAAGAAAAACTTCAATGCTAAACACTTCTTAATTTGAACATGACAAATGCGTCATATCCTGTGGCACTGTTTTTATTTCCCTGCTTGATTTTCAGATGAAGTTCATAAATTATTACAGAACCTGTGCATCTTTGGATGTGTGTGTTTGTATTCATATCTGGCCATGTGAGTGTCTGTGTGTAGTACAGGGAATAGAAAACCTTCCCAGCATGGCACGGAGAAGGAAGTAGGCCAGAGGGGGATTAAATGGCTTTGGTGCCACTTCCTCCCTCTCCCTGTGGCCCATATGATGCTGTGTACTGTGTGTGTGTGTGTGTGTGTGTGTGTGTGTGTGTGTGTGTGCATTGCCTTCATGCAGTGAAAGAGAAAGCTGGCTTGCTGCTGCCATGCTGCCACAGCACTAACATATGACATCATTAGCTTGAGGGAACAATACATTTGTGTGCGTGTGTGTCTGTGTGTGAGCATCTTAACTCAATGAGGAAACTCTGTCTGAAACTGAAATTGTGCAATTTCAGACAGGTGAAGATGCAGGTGAAGCAAATCTACTAGCAAGTATAGTGTCCAGCAAGTTGTTTTAATATAAAACGTCTATAAGTGTGACCAAGTATTGAGAGCTGTTAGCACATATATTTGTTGCCACAGCTGACATCTGATACTGTGTATGCAGTGAAAACAGTTGTGTCATTTGAAGTTTTAATGATATACAAGAGGGGGTAAGCACCATAAGCTGTTGAAATGCCAGTTGGTGTGTAAGCAGTGATAACTGATTGGAATTTTAACTGACATATCTAGAGTTGAGTTGAAAGCAGTTGTAGCATAATTTGAGGACTAAGAGAGTGGGTTAAAATGTAACTGTGGAGACTATGAATGTGTAAATGTTGATTGGAATAGAAATGTTATTTAAAGTGTGAGCAATGAATGCTGATGAACTGTCTGATATATGTGGTAAGCAGCTGGGAAATATCATTTCAAATTAACGGTGTGCATGTACAGCAGACAATACAAACAACTTAAGAATTCCCAATAACTAATGCTTACACACAGTGACAGAATAATAAGTGAGTGTAAGCATTGGTATGAAATATTTGAAACTGGTGTGAAGACAAAATTATTGTAATAAAGTCATTGTTAGGAGAGATTGAGTCACACCCTCTAAGGTTCTCTCACAAAAAAAGACAACCTTCTATGTTTTCCTCATACGTTTTCTTTCATTCATTTTTCATGTAAAGGACAAACATGATTTTAATTTATACTACTAAAGAAATTAAGGTAGATTCATGACACTGAAGCATGACCCCCTCCATGTTCCCAGATGGAACATGGGCCTAGCTAAAGAAATTAAAAGTCCACATCAAATACATTTTTCCCAAAGATGTTTTTGTCATTTAAGGTTGTTCCTATCACACTGATATTTTTTCAAGTGTTTTTTTGTTTGTTTGTTTGTTGTTTAGGGCATGGTACAGAGGCTGGAAAGCATGCCGCCAAGAAACAACTAGATGCTGTAAGTACTCTGTACATGGCCAAATGCCCTAAATTTCAAGGGCCAGGCTTCAAAACCTCTCTATGGCAAAATCAACTCAGTCATAGTAACACCTACTGGCAACAGGAAGTTATCAGCACAATATCTGCTTGAATACTCACTGAACTTAGCCACCTGCCTGTTTTTCTCTTCTCTCTCTCTCTCTCTCACCACCCAACTATAGCCCAGTTCAGCTTGAGTTTTCTGTTTTCTGTTGGGTCTATATAAATAAAATCACAGTCCAGACCTGCTCAATATGTAAATTGTCGTGAGATGACTGCTGTTGTGATTTTTTGCTATATAAATAAAATAAAACTGAATTAATTGGACTGTATATAAGGCAATCATCATTCCAGCACCACTTTTCACTCGGACACTTTTCACAACAATGAATCAAGTACTTTACCTCCTTGAGACAGCCCATGAAGTTGTTGCTGACTGGAGATCCAGGCAGGTCAGCGGTGCTAGGACTTCCACCCACATAGAAAAAGTCATCAGAGCCCAGCATGGTGTAGTCTTCCTGGGTGTAACCCGTGGTGGTCAGAATCCCATCCACTGATATTGTCACCTGACAATGCGGAGTAAAGTAAGTTTTATTTGATTTGGTGTGTTTGTGTTTGTGTGTGTATCTATCTGTCTATCTATCCATCTATCTATCTATCTATCTATCTATTTATCTCTGTATATATATACATGTATATATATATATATATATATATACATGTACATATATATATACACACACACATATATACATATATACACATCTCTATGGAAGCCCTGAAAGGCAAGGTGAAAAAACGGGCAATGTCCGAGTTTATCTCGTACGTATGATTTAAGAAGTTATTAGGTCATATGTCATCCACCTTGCCTTTCTGGGCCACTAACCCTGATATTTTGGAGAAAAAAAAACCTGAGCCAACATAACAGCCGTGACAACACGTATCTGTTCCGCCAATGACAGTGTGCAACGTCAGTGCAACGTCAGTCCAGACAGACCATGCATGCAAAAATGAGCCTCAAAGGGCAACTTGCAGGTTATTTTTTTTTTAGATTTATACCTAATATTGTTTGAAAATACGAATTAGAATTTAACATGTTTTACGAAACATGTTAAATTAGGTATAAAATTAAGTATAAATTAGGTTACATAAAGGTATAAAATCAGAGGTAACAGCGGTGATTTTTAGGAGCGCCGCGAAAAACCATCGTTGCTCGCTGCTCTGCCTGAAGTTAATGTGCGGTAGTAGGTGGTAGTGAGTCTGAGCCACCTTTACTTTACTGCTGCAATTTTTATGAAAAACACGATCATTTGTGGCGCTCATTATCGACCGGAGGGTTGTTTTCCCAGTGACATGATGCAGTTCAGGACGAGATTTTGAAGCGCAGTCTGTGTGAGACTGACAGTCAGTCTGTCAGCTGTTCTGCTGCCTGCAGGAGTCATGGATCAATCAGACACTCAGCTTGTGAAAAACGTCAACTGTTCACCATAAGTCATGTTTCCTAATGTTTGACAACTTTATTATTATTCACGATAATAGTTTTGTTAACCAAAAGCAACATGCACAGCTGTTTGTTGCGAGTTAGGCTAATGTTAACGTTAGCTAGCATTAGCATCGTTAGCACATGAGAGGGCACAGTTCGTAAGCTAAGTTTGTTAATATGAGAACCTTTGAGTCTAGGTACATGGCCTGGTGACTTTATTTGTTTAGCTAAAACATTTATAATTTATCTTCATGTGTAATGTTAATGTTGGTGTGTTGCAGGTACATCAGGGACAGATGCAGTAACAGACAGCGAGTCAGTACAGCAGGTAAATATGAGAGTGAAAGTGTAAAACTGGCTAAAACTGTTGAATTAGACAGCATTTGTTGCTTGGTGTACCTAATAAACTGGAAACAAATATTTATTGTATTTGAATATTTTGACCTGTCAATGTCTAACAGCACTTTTTAGTCAGAGTCAGTGTAGCCTCACTATATAAAAAAAAAAAAAAAAAAAGGGGGGGGGGGGGGGGGGGGTCTTAGTTTTTCAAATTTTTTCTCTCCTTCCAGTTTCCTTCCCGTGTGCACAACTCAACTCTCCGTCCCCCTT
>JBAJHX010000115.1:22544607-22566388 GCA_037176925.1 Amniataba percoides | reverse complement strand
CCCCCCCCCCCCCCCCCCCCCCCCCCCCCCCCCCCCCCCCCCCCCCCCCCCCCCCCCCCCCCCCCCCCCCCCACTACTATTTAAAATTTTGTCTCTACTTCAAGTTTAATTCACATGTGCACAACTTAACTATACGTCCAACTTTTTTTCTGCAGGCTCTCTTGGCAGCCCAATGACGGATGAGAGAGAGGGATACTTCAGGTCACCACAGACTCTACAAGAAACCAGCACTGTCTCGTCTTCCACTACACCTGCCCCCCTTTACAGAGCCTGCCAGGGGATCAACAAGGATAAGGCAGTCAGCCTCTGTCTTGCACACACCCAGTGATATCACAGGATATTCATGTGGCACAAGCACAGATGTGGTTCAACTATTCTGTATGTTAAAAAAAGTTTTCTCAGTGTTGGAAGACAGCATTTTTATCTTTTTAACCAGCTAACTGTTTATGAAGTAGTTCAATAATATACAATATGTCTGAGGTACAATCAGGTGATACTTCACATTAATACTTAATCTGTTTTGCTGCTGACTTGTGTAGTTTTACTCAAGTATTTCTATTTAATTGTGTGCATTATACCTATAAAGTACTCCTATAAAGTTTTTACACAGTAAGACTGTCTTGTGATGACAGACACAGTACAGTGAAGGTAAGAGCTTCCTGCCTAGAAAGCCAAGGGCCCAGCGGACAACCTGCCTCTAAACTGTGTAGTGGTGTTGCTTGGGGATAGGGACAATATTAATATTAAGTCTTTTATTGACATTAAACAGTGTGATAGAGGAAACAAGATGGAGAAGCAAAAAAACCCCCAAAACATCTGTTTTATATAATTTTTCCAATTTATTTATCTACATGTAAATACTGTACTTAACTATTATTTACTATTATTAATATTTAAATTAAAATCAACTTAACATTAAATATCAAGTATATGATAAAACAGTGACTTATAGGTTTAAACACCAGCTGAACACTCTGTGTGTCCTCCATTATACTGGTCCACAAAATTAATTCATATAGAAAACTGGATAAATGAAAAAACTAAACAATGAAATGGATTATTACTTATTTCTAAAACTAAACTAGTATTCTTACAGCCTGATACATGATAGCAACTTGACAATGTTGTGAAGTGAACATGTTACAACATGTGTGAACTATCGTTAGCTAACGCCAGCAGACACCTGTAAACACACCACAACTCAATGTCTCTCCTCTGACTGTTATTCCTCCTGATCCTGGTCTGTTCCTGCTCAGTAAGATGCCTCACAGGCTCATAATTATAAGACTGTTGTTCGTTATACGTTCGTTATGAATAAATATTTACAACTTATTCAGTGTCAAAATTGGTCAATGGGTCAATGCACTGAATCTAAAATCGGAGGCGGATCACGCTGTGTATTGACCCGCTAGTTCAACGGATCGATTGAACAAACAAATGCCTCAAAAAATTATCACGAATACAGTAGCTCATATGTTTTGGGGAATAGAACTTCTCTAGATATGATTATTGTCGCTGCTTGAGGCTCATTTTTGCATGCACGGTCTGTCTAGTCTGACGTTGCACAATGTCATTGGCGGAACAGCTATGTGTTGTCATGGCTGTTATGTTGGCTCAGGTTTTTTTTTCTCCCAGAAACACAAGGTGGAAAAAAAAAAGTAATTGCGAGTTATGTCATATGTATGACTTAATAACTTGTACGTATGACTTATTATGTCATACATATGACTTCTTAAGTCATACGTACGAGATAAACTCGGACATTGCCCGTTTTTTTTTTGCACCTTGCCTTTCAGGGCTTCCGTACATCTCAGATCAAACAGTGCATAGAGGAAAATAATCTGCAGGACCATAATTTAATTTTCATTCTATTTGGGTTAGTTGATTATATTTGTGGGATTTGAAACTTTTAGGTTTGTTCAAATGTCAAAACAAAGATACAATGTAAATGTATCTCCAGACACTGACAAACACACCAACATGTGATGTTTTTTTTATTTGTGTCTAAATATGTGAAGGAGGAAATAGATAGATAAATCTATTGTAAGAGAGCTAACATGCAGAAGAAGATGCAAAACACACTCAAATCAGTGGAGGAGAGTTAGTGTTTCACCACACAAAATTGAAATCAGAACACAGAAAGACACAGTACTGATACACATTGCAGAACTGGGAACAATGATGTAGATATAACTTGCTGTTGACAAAACATCTTTGACAACTATTTATAGTTAGTGTATAGTGTACTAACGCTGACAGATAACTGCATAAACACTATATAATGATACAGTCAGCTCAAAGAGTCTGCATTCTGGGTCCCACTTTACTTCACCCTGCACTAAAATCAGACAGATCGTAGTTTAATTACCACTGTTTGCCATCAGAGGATAAGATGAAAACAAACAAATGGGTCTGTGGCCTCAGCTAAAGGTAGAGAATCCTAACCCTACCTGAGCCCTTTTCATGTTTCAATATCAAACCAAATCAGGCCCTCTCCTAAATTTTAATCATCATTCACTGTTTTACAGGCCACACATGCTGTGTTTCTTGTCATTTCATAAGATTTCACTCGATCAGATTATCTTAAATATCTTGGGAACCTTTATTTTCAAAGGTTCATAATGCTTTGTGAACTTCCAATATATGTTCCTAAGAGTGTCAAATTAGCATATAAATTATTGTACAGCCAAAACTATTATGGTGTTAATTGATAGCTTCTGTTTTTTTCAGTGTGTTTCCTCACTTTTTTATTTGTTGTTCAGGATGTGAATGAAAAGGATAGTTTGGCATAGAAGGATTCAGTCTATGTTTGACTATGCACCTAGCGTAGAGGACACAACTGACACAACTGTTGAATTTGATATGAGGCACCTCTGGTTGTTTTCACAATACTGTCATCAGGAAAGACTTGACAAGAAAACAGGAAGAGAGCAGGCTGAGTAAAACACCTACAGAAGCAAAAGTTATGGGTGAGTAAAAAGATGAGAAAGAAGAGAATTAGAAAAGAAGGGATTAACCCTTTAGGCGCCATGTCGCAAAATTGCGACAAGCGTCATTGCTGAATTAAATGGGCCATAGCTGTAAATATGGTCCTGAAAGTGGTTAGCACTTTACACCAAGAAATGACAGACACCTGTGGCTTCAATCTGAGCAGCATTTGTGGGCATGTTTATGCAGACTTTGGAGTATAAACAGAGAGAAAGTCCGCCTCAGTCGCGGAGACGCGGAAGTGGTTGTAGTGGGAGCGGAGAGGGAGAAAGACAGCGATAATTTAGCGATAATAATAATGCAGAGAGTTTTTCTGTTGACAAAGTACTTGGTCAAGTACTGGCTGACTCAGATTCACAGAGGAACATTCACCCTGTGACGATGATGTTCAGTCGTCAGGTGAGCGCGAGTCTGCCGGTGCGTCTTTACGCAGCAGCAGCGAGTCTGCACGCTGTGACGGTCACCAAGCAGCACGTGCCTCAGCACAACGTTTCTCAATTACAATATGGCTTTATCTCTAACAATTTTCAAGCTACAGCCCTTTGGAATCTTGATATCAAAATTACATAGTTTCTTGAAAAAAAAATTGGTGCTTAAAGGGTTAAAACAGAAAACAGAGAAGCAACATGAGTAGATGAAATAGGTAAATGACAGAAGGCAAGAAAAGTAAAGCCAACTCAAAAGCTGGAAAAAAAAACCCCATGACATTTTTTTATTACAATATATTTATGTACAGAAGTCAGAAAAAGAGAGTGCAGAAGTACACAGCAAACAAAAAAATGACAATGAGAATGATATCTACCATACAACGGAGCATGTTTACCATAGCATGTCCAGTGCCTGTTTGCTTTGTAGAAGAGTGGGGTAGGTGAGAATTCATAGACGTGAACAGTGTTTTTTGTACATTTAAGTAAACCAAATAAAAACCCAATGATGAAAAGTTAAGGAGTTACTATATATCAGTAAAAATGCTTTCATTTCATTCCTTATTTTCATTCCTTGATAAACCCCATGTCCACTACAACCTACTAATGTTGCAAACCTGCTCTACATGTAGCATTTCACCTCCACATGAGTAAATCTTATACTTATGTAAATGTGAACATTTGGTTAGCTGTTAGTAAAAAAATATTTTATCAATCTTTTCTCTTCATTTCGAGACTTTTTAACTAGCAGTAGTTCACCTGCTGCCTCTGAGGTCATTTGACAAGAACTCACTATGCCCAAATCAAAATAATGATTCAGAATAGTTTCTGACAGAACGCCTATCCTTGCTCATGCACAAAATCTGAATCTGAAATAAATCTGAATAAAATCTGTAACTGAAAAATAGCAGACCTCAAATATCAAAATAGTATGTAGAGAAAACAATTCCAGAACTGAATCAAAACTATATTGATAAAAAATATTTTAAGTTTGAATATATTCAAATGATCAATTACAAATTCACTGGCTCAGATTTGATTTGACTAATGTAGACTGGCTCTCAAAATGGGTCAGATGGGTGTGGAAGGATGTATTCTCCCAGTTAAAAGTTAAGCTCCAAGGTTTTCACTTTTTATTTTAGAACAAGTAGTTTTTGAAAGACAAGGTATGCTAAATTTAGTGGGCTGTTTATATAGAAATATATCTCTGTGTGTCCCTCACCTGTGGCTCTTCCTAAGGTTTCTTCTTTTTCCCATGAACGTTTTTTTGAAGTTTTTCCTGACCCAGTTCGAGGGTCTAAGGACAGGGTGTCACAGCTGTACAGATTGTAAAGCCCTCCGAGGATGACCAATGTTTGTGATTTTGGGTTTTAAATAAATAAATTTGAGTTTGTAATGAGAAGCAGTGCAATTGATATAAATAATGTAGTGGTTCAGAACATATACTTAAAGATTTTTCTTTTTCCCTCTGTGGTGTTGTCTGTCTCCCCCCTCTGTCTGTATTTGTGTCTGGAGCTGGACAGAGTTGAGGATGTCAGCTCACACTCATCAGCCTGATCGCCCACTACCTTCCTGTGGTAATCTGTCAGACTCCCTTTTGCTGTGACTTTCTGACTTACCCCTGCCTTTCTTGTTTCCTAGATCACCTGACACCAGATACTACTATATACCTGAACCTCCTGGTCTCTGCTCTGGCTCAACAGACCTGCTGGCATCTCTTCTCTCATCCCTGTTTGCTGGATCCTGCTACATTGGAGAAAAATCCCCTCACTGACTGATCTGCACAATATTGTTTGTTTATCTTCCCTACCATTTGAGCTTTCTCTAGGCTTTTTGTGTCAGCACACTCAGGTCCAGCCACCTAAAAATGTGGGATTGCCTGAAAACAACTCACAGATCCAGCTCCTCTGCAAATGTTATTTTACCATGACTTGCATTTTGTGTGAAATTTACTAGCCTTGTATGCAGCATAAAGGTTGGAACTGACCTTTTGTTAAAGCTACATGAACCTGATTGGTTTTTGGGAATGGTCATCAGAAGGGTCCAGAATTATGAGGTATGGTGCACCATCCCAGTTTGTACTGAGCTCCATTAGTGTTCATAAAGTGCACTACACAGAGTCTGCAAACAGTCATGAGACAGGACTGTCTGGATAGCAACAGAGGTAGCTTGTTTGATAATGGGGCATATAAAGCTGATTGACAATTAGCTGGCCAACAAAATTAGCAGATTGTTGTTGCTGGCTAACAGTTTATTACCAGTTACCTAACATTATATTTCAACTGCTAAATATATCATAAACATTACTGAGATGACATTTAAGACAGGTTTTGTTAATGTACATGGCATTCATTTTTTCAATTATATACCCAATGCTTATGCCTTACCTGTCGTAGGTTACGAGTCACTTTGACATCATGCCAAGAGTTGTCATTGAACTTCCCATTGACTGGCTCCACGATGGCTTCAAAGGCTCCAGAACCGAGGTTGATGACAAGGGACACAGCACCATCCTTCAGCGCTAGGTTAACGTAGTCAGCTGATTTGCCAGTGTGAAGAATAAGGCCGTTGCGCTGCCATGTCTTGAAGGAGAGTGTAATCTCATCACTGCTGCTTTGTATGGGGTTTTGGGAGAGATCGTAGCAGAAGTATTCTGAGCCACGGAAAGTGGCCACATTCTCCTCCCTTGCTGTGATGGAAAGGGGAAAAAGTAAACTGATTGTAATTTCAGTCATCAGAAAGCATTGCAGATTAAAATCTGGGAATAAATATTAAACCACTGCACTGCATGGTACAACTAAGCAATTAACATCCAAGCACTTTGAAAGTCATAAAGACTGCTCAACTGGCTACTGTTCCAGTCAGAACAGGAGATCCACCAGTGTATTGCAGTAGTCTACTGGTATTATGTTACACCCCCACTGAGCCTAAACATCTAGGAATTAATAATAATTAATTCATTGATTGATAATTGACATGTTTTTTTAAGTTAAAATGGGGTTGCAAACCACTGTAGATAGAATGGAAATAATGTTGGAAAACTAACCAGCGCTATCTGTTGGTTGAAATGTAAATGGTTAAAATGTGAACACACTGGAAAAACACCCTGTCTGAGATCAGTGTACTTAACCATCATCGTGTATAGAGTGATGTTTACCACTTGACATTTCCAGCTATCACAAGCAAATGTCACCTAGCAACCTTAGCTAGCCAAACAGTCTTTTCAACTCCAGTGCTCATGAAGGAGAGGACACAATTATAAGTTTATGGAACGTTTTTACCCTGGGCCTTAAAGTGATCAGTTTTTGCAAAGCAATAATAGTTTATTTTCAGTAAATTGATTTCATCCTATCAAATAATAATAATAACAAAGAGACGAAAAAGAAGAACAAGTAGACGAACAAGAACAAGAAACAGGGCACTTTCTTTCCAGCCCATATGTGTCGTGTGTGTGTGTGTGTGTATATATATATATATATATATATATATATATGTATATATATATATATATATACATATATATACACACACACAGTATATATGTATGTATGTGTATATATATATATACACACACCCCCACTGGAAACCAAAATGGAACCGTTTTTAAGACAACATCAAGCACCAAGTCAACATGCTGTTCTGTTAGCTACCTTCTACCTGGTGTCTTTCCGGCCTAAATAGGTTTGTAAATTATTGGACTGATCACAGCACTTAGATTAACATGCAACAGGTGACAAGCCTGGCCTCTTACACAGTTCAAACCAGTTTATATCAATTTCTTAGGCTGTTAGGGAGGAATTTGGGAGGAAGGAACCAAATGAACTAATCAATATTTGGTTTGGCTGAGAGATAACTGGTTTTTCCTTTTAAAGTAATGTTTTCAAGTTTCTTGTCATCTACCATTTGGACTGACAAAGTCAATCTGCAACCTGTCTCCAGCTTGGCTGCCTAAAGTAAGACACATAAAATACATACAAACATAAAATATACAAATATAATACTTGTGTTTGATATATGTTTTTTTGTTGTTTGTTTGTTTGTTTGTTTTTTTTAAAGTCAGTACAAGTTTACAGTTACCTACAGGGTAGTCATAGCCATTTTGATGAAATGGTAATAAAATGAGACTTAATAGAACTTCTTTATTACTGAAATAAGGATAAAGAGAAGAGATTACTATCAGCCCATTATGACTTTAATGGAGGCCTACAGTTGATGAATGAGTCTTGCATGGGGTCATCAATAAAACTGTCAGAAGGAGGTACGGTCAGTAAGGAAAGATTATGGCCACAGGAAATCTCTTTATGTTTGGAAAGTAAAGGGAGTGAGGTCAGCTAGCTTGGAACTTCAATGGAAATGATGCCAAGTGATACATCATCTACAATGGAAATCCAAAAATGAACCGTTCAAGCAAGCTGAGTTGAGCTGATCCAAGTTGTGACAAACAACACTGTAGAGGAAATCTGACAAAGCAAATGACCATTTGAGAGCCAATTTTAAGTATTGCAAATATAAAAATCTTAAAACATCTGCATCACTTCATATATTTGTATAAAGGTAAACCCAGACCTGTTTGAATCAGAAACTGGTTTGCATGGTAAGCCATATGGTTCAAATACATGTGATCTTCAACATGTTAAATACACATTAACATGTTCAAGATGGTAAATGGCTTTTACTAAAATGGCATTCTTGGGACTTTGGTACAGTTGCATACATTTGCTGGCATGAAAGTCAAATACAATAACTATCTGACTTTGTAATTGTCTGGGGCCATCAAGTCAAGTAGTGTATGTCCTGTTTCATGCTGTTTCGCATTTTATTTTGGTAGTCTGTCTTGTGTCACTCTGCATGTCCTGTCATGTTGCCTTGTTGGACTCCGCAGACCAGCCTGGCTGCTCAGTACTTACCGCTCAGAACTTCACGATTGGATTTGATGATTTACTGTGTTATCCAATGCCCCAGAGGGCGCTCAAGCACAACTAGCTACACTGGAGCCACACATTTATTGTCCAGTCTGGAAAGGTTCTCGGATTGGAGGCTGACAATCTGCTATTCCTTGCCCCTTGTCACTATGACATTCACACAGATTTTTCAGACTATGTCACCTGGCCATGATGCTGTGAAGTGCTGTTGTGTCAGGGTAGACGCAATGTGTTGGACTACACTACAGCTACAGATAGCTTGCCCTGAATTATTTTTTTAACTGACTCTCTGAGACTGTGAATAACCACTTGATATCACTAGACCTCCCCTCTGACCTGGATGCCCTGATTGCATTAGCCTCGAAGATTGATAATAGACTGAACAAACGAGAGCATACAGCTTACTCCTGAGGAGAGACAATGGTGGATGCATGAGAAGAGGTGCATTTACAGGGTGCAGCTTTGCCATTTTCTGGCCAACTGCCCGGTGAAGAGGGATGGTGCTCCCCATCAGACAACCACTCTGGAGAGTTCTGCAGCCACCATGCTCATGTCCAACTGTCAGCTCATTATGGTTGCACTTTCCTTTCGGTGCTGATGCTAATGGATGATGCTTTTGCAGCAGAATTGAGCCCTTAACTGCCACCGCCCTTGTCAGGCGCCTTTTGTGTATGGTAACCCACCACACCACCCCAGTTATCCCAACTTTTCACCCACTTTCACACATTGAAAAGATCAGTTTTCATCTCTGTCATGCCACTTGCCACCCACTGATATTGGATCATCAGGATCTTGATAATCAAAAGGAAAAATTAGGTCCTGGGGGAGCAGACTGTCAGCACCGCTGCCTCCCAGAACCTGTTGAGCCTCTTTCCTCTGGTTACCCCAGTGCAGTTAACCCTTCTGAGGACTCTCAGTATCCTGATGTGTCATCTGTCCTGTTTTTAATGTTTAAGGAGGTCTTTAACAAGGTGAAGGGTACCTCTCATACTCCTCCATCCTGGTAAACTGCTTGTAACAAGGTCATATTAAGGTCAAGTACTGGGTCATGCTATTTGGGTTAATCAATGTGCTTGCTCCAGCCTTTAGTAAACAACATACTTTGTGTCATTATAAATAGGCTTGTATTCATGTATTTGGATGACATTTAGTTTTTTTTCTCCTGCTATGTGTCATGTGAAGCAGGTCTTTAAGAGGCAGTTGGAGCACCGGCTGTTTGTAAAGGCAGAAAAATGAGTTTCATGTCTCTGCAGTTTGTGGTCAAAGCGGATCCCTCTTATCTGGGAATGTGAGCAGTGCTGATTCAGAGGTAAATCAAAAACAAAAAGTTGCATCCTGGTGCTTTTTTGGCAAAGAAGGTCTCTTAAACAGAGCAAAAGTCTGGGACTGGGAGCTGCAAGCTATCCAGGTGGCACTGGAGGAGTGGAGGCACTGGCTGGAGCTGGAGGGAGTGGAACATCTCTTTCTGTACTGGACCGCCATGGTTTGTCGCTGTAATCAAGCCTGAACAACGAACAATGTTGCAGGACAGACCTTGTAAACCCAAATGTGTAGTGAGGGTGAACTTGAAATATCTGGCTGAGGCCCCTGTCCATGAAGACTTCAACTCCCATCTCCAGAAGAATTTCTGATGCATTATGGGACGTGGAATCCAGGTGGGCCACATTCAAATCATCCATTGTGAAGGCAGCTGCTAGGAGATGTGGCCAATAGATCACTGGTGCCCATCATGACAGCAATCCAAGATAGTGAGAGTCTGATGTGTTCCTTTCCCACTGGTGGTCAAACTGAAAAAGAAGGCCTTGCAGGACAGGTTGGCTACTGCGAGGGTATCCAACCCCTGGGTGGTCCATGGATCAATTGGTACCGGGCCACACAAGAAATAATTAATTATTTCCGTTTTATTCATTATCTGAGTCTGAATGATCTTTTTTCTCTCGGTTACATCTTCTCATCTGAACGCAAAAATGTAACCCACAAGATAGCAAAATGAGTAAGAAACAGACATCTTTAGAAAGTTTCTCTGCAGTAATTATTTTTTCACATGATCCACAATTTTTTATAATTTATTTTTGGGGCAGAGAGAATGTTAGCAGAGATTTTGATTTTATACTCGTGTTATGTTGTTGACGCAATGTTACAAGGAAGCTGCTAATAAAGTTGCATATGAGCACACAATGGATTCACGTTTATTATTGTATTTACAATATAACCTCTGAATAGGCCTTAGTTTTCTGAGCAAAACAAAAAGAGAAAGAGAAAAAGAACAGCAGTGAGTGAATTTGAAAGTTATATCTGGTTGTGTTCAATATGTGATTCCATGAGTCTTCCTTTCTCTCAAGGCAGGAACTGTAAATTCAAACTGAGTGCGGGAAGGGGATGCAAAGTTAAACACCATGTACACTATCAACTGCACAGTACCAACACATCAAATGGAGCTGTTCGCACACACCATCAAAGCCAAAGTCAGAGTATAAGAAGTGGACATACTGGAAAGGAACAAAATGGCTTCCTTGTTCAGTGAGAGCTACAATACGGCTCCATCTATTAGGAATGACTAAAGCTGTACCATTTCTGGACTAGTATGGCCTATGGTAACTCTGACTCTTTTTGTTTGATTTTCATTGGTAAACATTTTTTAGACATAAAAACTAGCATGAACAAAACACCCCAGCTAATAATATGGAATTAATTAAAGACAGGACATGGGGACATGCCACTTAAGGAGAAAACTAAAGCATTAGTCAGCAAAAGCAGCTTTGCATTTGCACTGAGTGATGTTTATGTAGATCAGCACAGTAAGGTAGCCAGCATTCTGTGTATACACACACATGGACACACACCAAAGAAGTCATTACAAGCCCCAGTGAGCGCATTATGATCTCACACTACATTACAGCTGCTCGTACTCAAGTGGCAAAAAATTAAGGTATGAAGCAGGAGATGCAGCAGTTATAAATTAAAAGCCTCAGAATATGGAGAAAATACTGTGTATATTCTACTTAACTTAGAATTTTTGGTGTTTGGTTTTTCTAAGTCATGTTAACCGTGTTACAGTGACTGGGTTCAAAAAGAGAAAAGTCCAAACAAATAAACAGTTAAAGACTCCAAGGGAACAGTGACAATCTGACAGATAAGTATCAGATCTGGGCTGGTATATTCAGTGAATGTGACTGATGAAAGAATAAGGTGCAGGTGGGAAAATGGGTTAGAAATGGGGGACAATGGGGCAACCGTCGGGGAGATTAGAGTTGCTAAAGGAAGGGCCTGAAAAGTCAGGGCATCTTGTGGAAGAATGGAGAATGGCACGAAAAAGCCATGCAACCAGAAACATGCCTGAAGTACGGACAGGGAGCTGGACCATGACAGGGACATTTCTGGACATTTTGTGCCCTTGGCAAGATGTCCATTGACACACCAGAGGGAATTGATCTTTTTATGATCACATATTATGAGAATTATATATGTCAACAACAGCACCTGCTATCAACACTGTTCCCTTTATGTCTTATCCTGGTTTTAATCAAGTTATGACAAATGGCAAATTGGGCAAGTTATGCATAAAACACTTTTTGATGCAGTTTGATGATTTATGTTAAAGACCATGCATATCAAATGTGAATATCTATCAATAAAAATAATAGATCATCCAGCTATTAGCAGGCTATATGGAGGAGATATGGAGAAAACAAGGGGGGGATAAAAATAACTATTAAAAATACATAAAAAGTTAAAAATAGAATAAAAGAGGAAAGGCAATAAAGACTAACTCTGTCCTCTCTACTGTGACAGAGTGAGGGGAGAATGGCCAGTAGAGGATGGTTTAAGAAGACAAAAGCACAACACAATGGGCTGAATGGAGTGAGCTAGCAGAGTGGTGGTGGTGGGGGGTAGGGGGTGGGGTGGTGGGGGGTAGGGGGTGAGATAACCATCAGTAATTTCAGTGAGTTGGTGAATTACCATTTCTTTGGTGGCTTGACCAATGGTGCGTTGAGATGTCTGCACCAAATGGTGGTGGAACTGAAATACAGAGCAGTGGGAGGGGGATGGAGCTGAGGAAAAAAGACAGTTTCTGCGATTTTGATAGTGTCATGGAAGTGGTGGCTAAGCTATTCAGACAGTGACTTCTGTTCTCACACACACACACACAGACAAATAAACAACCACGCAGAGATAAAAATAGACTGAGTTTGATTGGCTATTTAGTGATAGTGGTTGTTTGTGGTTCATAGTTCTCTGAGAGGAGTCCTGTCCTCTGTAAGGATAATCTAAATGTAAAAAGTAAAAAAATGACAAGTAAAAGTAAAATCATCTGCACAATATCAGACTTGCAGTTGTCACCTTCACTCAAACAATACAACAGGCCCTTCCTACACCACTGTGAATGAGCATACTATTGGATGTGCTTAAACATCAGCCTGTGCAGTGGCAACATATAGAGCACTTCATTCATTTTGCACAATAACTTTTCAATTGAAAGTGCAAAAGACTAATCTGTATATGAAATACCAATAGCAATCAATGCAATAATGTGAAGATCATTTACAGACCAACTGTGAGCAGAAATTTAACCAGAAGCTAACTGACAGAACTAACTTTATGATTATAGGCCTGCTACAGAAAGCTGCACCCTTCTACCTCCAGCAGGCCTAACAATGGGAGCATCATAACACATCCTGAGCACCAACACTCATTAGAAAGTGCCTTTCAAAAGCGCCATTGTTGGTTAATGCCATTACGATTAGCACTGCACCTCTGTATATTGCATCATGTATAGATAGAGTGTGCTGCAGTATTTGCTCAGGTATGTATAGCCTCTCTCTGTATACATCTATACCTAGATTTTTTTCCTCATATATATATATATATATATATATATATATTAAACTTTCTATTCTGAATTACAATTTGGTTCTTGTCAAACGGTTATAAATTTGGTCCTCATTCATAATTTGGTGTTCATTTATGTTTTTTTTTTAAATGTCCATGTACTTTCCATTATTCTTTTTAACTTGCACAGTCTATAGAGATGCTAACTACTACTGTTATGCATACTGTAGTGTGCATATGAGAGTCTTGACTCAAATAAAATTACCTCTGAATAGGCCTTAGCCAAAGTCAATCTCTCCTGACAGGCATGCTTGTGTAAGTGTCAGGATGAGTGAGTGCATGCATACAGACATGTGCACATCTTCCCATATAAACAGTGAAGTGAAGGATAACCCCATCACCTCTTACAGACACACACATGCAGCCATAACTCTCTGAAGCATGACAGCAAGGTCGCCTTCGTCCCTGGGGGCTTTTCATTTACTGCCCAACATAATGCCACATCCCCAAACCCCTTCCCAATCTCAAATACACACACACACATACAAACACACACCTCCTTATTGGCTATTATCTGGGCTGTCGGAGCCTGTGTTGATACCTAATGAAGGGACACGGTTGCTATTTCTCAGCTGACAGTCACCATGGTTACAGGAGAGGGGAGGGGGGTGTATTTAAAAGAGAAAAGAATGAAATCTGATGGAGAGAATAAGAAATGAGGGGGAGATGTGGCTGAATGTAAAATCAGACTGGATTTTTGTTTGTTTGCTTGTTTGTTTTTATAGCTCACTCAAGAAAACAGAGTAACAAATTTCCTTAAGTGATAACATGTTAATAAGAACCAAGGGTAGTGCAGACTACTGAAAAGATACAAAATCCATGATTTAAACCTGTATAGCATAGAGTATGACAAGGAGTCATTTAAAATAAGCATTTTCTAAGACGTTTTATTCAACTTGTTTGCTTGATAAAAAGATTAAGAAGAATTCATTGAAGTATATTTTATATTTCAAGATGGGTTTCATTCTTGTACTTTTTAAAAATGTTCTTTTCTTAACCTTGACCAAAGACTTGCTAACTTTCTTAAATGCAACCATGAACAATTACTTACAATGGAATGATTAAACTAATGAAATAAAGATAACACTATGTTCAATATGAAAGAATGTAATTTTTAGTGACAGAGTTTCTGGACCTATTCCTCCTTTATCTCTACTAAATATTGATTGTTTCCTCAACAACATCAGAAAGGCTACCTTATTGGGCTTCCAAAACATTGGCTGGGTGCAACAAGATTATTTTCTTATCTTTCTTTCTTGTATCCCCGCCCCCACCCTATTTTTTACTGTCTTGTTATTTAACTTTTATCTTTTTCTGTCCTATTCTGTTTTTTTCTAAGCCAAAATGCTATCTGTCTCATCTCTTGCATTAAATAGTATTTCTATGTGATCTGCCCATCTCCTCTTGCACTGCCAGTTACCATTTCTTTTTTATTTTTAATCAGGTTCGTCTGATAGATGGTTTGTCCTTTACCTGAAAGACATAATTGCATTTTGAGAGGGACAGATGACAAAGGGCCAGATTAATCAAAACACTAAACTCATTTCTGAGAGACAGATATAAGGGGATGGGCAACTTTTCTACACACTGCAATATAAGTGTACATTTACAACAATGAGATGTGGCAAGGCTAATACTGCATCCACACTGTGGCCTAATGAGAAGACACTCAGGTCAGGATGATGAAATGCCTGTCAGCCTTCACAGGAAACTGCAACCTCCACTTAAAGCAACAGGCTGTGCATGTGTGCGTGTGTGTGTGTGTGTGTGTTCTAAAACATAGTGATTTCTCAAAGTTGCTTTTGTGGAGGGTTACTATCATCACCATCATCATAAGATAAGATATCATTTTATTAATCCATCCACAAGGAAATTCACATGTTAAAGCAGGTCAAGATAGACAGGCAAATATGAGAATATGTACAAAAACAGATATAAGATGTCATATGTAGAGGGTAAAATTTACAAAATTATTTCAGATTGATATTGCAGTGGAGAAAAATAAAACTGCACTTTGTATGAGTAAAGTATAGTGATTAAAGTGACCAGTCATTAAAGTGACCAAAAAATGACCAAAGGTGGTATTTTGTGACAGATGATAATAATAACACTAATGTAATATCAATATCATGTGACAACCCAGTCTCATATCAAAATGTGAAATAGCTGTGTTTGTCCACAGTACAAAACATAGCTATTTCACAATTAGGGCCTAAAAATTGTGAAATGTTCACCTTTTTTTATCTTATCCTTATCCTTTATCCTATCCTTTCTATTGGCCTGCTGACAGATCACATGACTGCTCACAGCGGACCTCTCAAAATAAAAACATGGCGGCCATTCCTTTCATTTTCAGTGAGAAATGCATTGTTTCAAGATACTGTGGACACAAAAAAGCATTATTGCTCGCTCCAAAAAGAAAAAAAAAAACATCAGTTGAATGAACATCAATGAAACACCAAAAAATAAAAAAAATTTAAAAAAAAGGAAAAACTACAACTGTAGAGATGATTGGTACTAGACTGCAGATTGTGACTCCAGGGAAATGTAGTTTCTCAAATATATCAATGTTACGTCATAGGTCATTTACAAGAACTGAATGAATATTGTGAAATTTTAATGTATATTTCTCACTAGAAATATAATCAAAATGCTTTTTTTATGTTTTTTAAGTATCTTAAAATAATGCGTTTTCCACTCAGAATGAAAGGAATGGCCGCCCTGTTTTTATTTTGAGAAGTCTGCTGAATAGGAGAATTCTTTCTAATTGGAAAGAATAGGATAAAAAAAAATTTAAAAAGTTTCACAATTTTCACAATTTTCAGGCCCTAATTGTGAAAAGGCTATGTTTTGTACTGCGGACAAACGTAGCTATTTCACATTGTGACATGAGACTGGGTTGCATGTTAAATTAACATGTCTTATTGTGGCCGGGATGGAGGCGATAGCATTCCTTCTTGCACTGTGGGTGTAACAGTCTTAGGCTGTCTCAGGCTTAGGGCCCCCACAGTCTAATTTAGGTGATGGACCTCCGTTTCTTCAAATAAATTAAGATGACTTTGATGTTTACCAGTGCTGTCTGGGGTTTCATCTCATGGAAGTCTACGACCATCTCAGTTGTTACTTACTGGTGTCGCCGTCATCATTCATTGTCATTATGATCTCACTGGTGTTCAAAGCAACACGTTCACAATCCTATCAAACCCCTTTTTGCTAAGCAGGTTTTCACATGCAATGAATATGTAATATTGTGGCACTCACAAGCCATATACAGCAGGAGCAACTATTTAAGGCACAAATGTGCAGAAAGTAGCATTTTTAAGTTTAATTATTTATTAGTACAAAAGCAATGGTGTTATACAGGTTGATTCAATAAAACATGACAATCTCAAGTAGGCAAGCTGGGCAGCTTAGTTGCCCGTCAGCCAGGTTCTGCCCAATGCAAGAGGAGTGCACAAGCACTAAAAGTCCCTGATCACGATCATAGCAGCCCAGGGGTGGGTACTAAAGCAAGTAATTAAATCAAATTTACAAAAAAAAAATGCCTACAGAAAAATTATCCAAAAAAACATTACACAAAAAAAATGTTTTGCATTCGCATCAGTGGCCTGTTTCAGAAAGCAGGTTGAACAAAGTCAGAGTTTAACACTCCAGGGTGTGGCTCAGAGTTTTCGTTGATCTGAGTTAGTTCAATCAACTCTGAGAATCTTCACTTGCAGCTAAGCGCATGCCTATACATAAAAAAACTACACCCAGGCTCTGCAATCTGCATCCAAAAAACATGACTTTGAAAGGGAATATGCCTGAATCCAATTTTGTGTGCAGGTGATATGCCAGTCTTTGATTTAAGCATTTGTGGAAAGGAGATGCATCCACTACCACGCAGTTTAGGTATGCAAAATAAGTATTTCAGTTAGCACACTACATAACTTCACTTAGTACATAGGTTAAAATCAATCTAGACTTTAGATTTCACACAGTACACTAAGGTCTCCTGGCTGTCCAGTTCTCATCCAACCCTTCTTTCTCCTATGTCACTTCCAGTCTTTATATCAAGTCAACTGACATGATACATGTATCAACTGCATGCATGCTGGCATACAGATTGCTTGTGTGTAAAAGTGTAAATCTGTGTTATTTGTGCACCAATGGCTAAAGGTGTGTTGAAAAAAATACTGTCCAAAACTGTAAATTTGCAGTAAACATTGGAGTGATTTACTCAGTGTTTCAGCAAAGGTGAAGATAAACCTTCAGAAAAACACAACTGCACTCCATTACAATTGTTTGCCTTTTGACAGCCTTGTTTAGCTACACACACATAGGCCTTTATGTTAATGTGAAGCAGATGGGGGAGGGGAAGTCTTGTGATGGATTGAGGAAAATAGTAAGTGATTTTGGATCACTGCAGGGAAGCACATCACTGAAATACACCCAGGAGCCACTCACACACAATAGACATCAGCAGGCCTTCCTGAGGCTAAGTGGCGTTAACCTCTTTCTCTCATGGGGCCTAGACAAAAGCCCCAAAGGAGCGCTAATAATCACCTCTCAATCTGCCCCTCCCCCTCACCCAGCACAACAAATCACCTCCAGCCCTCGTCTAGCCTTTACAGTACAACAACATATGGGGAAATGCCCTCACCAAATTTCATGTAGACAAAATGATCCCATACAATTTTATGAAACAAGCATTCATTTTGGAAATCTGAAAACAACCTGCTGTTGAAATTAATTAAATGTGCGTCACACATCTATATATGGTTAACTGGGAGGAGGGGGGCATTTCAATTTTTATTCATTAAAAGCTCTTTAAAATGATGGCTTATAATTACATGAACCACTGAACAATTCAGGAATGCCTTTTTTCTTTTTCTTTTTTTACAAACACTAGAAGAGTATGAAATAGTTATAATCTGTACTGTATATGTGTGAGTCTGTATATGATATTCAAACAATATATATATGTGGGAGTACACGTAAAAAGCACTGGATGATATATAAAGCCTATTGTGTGTGTGTGTGTGTGTGTGTGTGTGTGTGTGTGTGTAGAGGGGTACTGCACAGCTCAGGGTGGGGGTGCTACTGAAGTTGGAATCACTGGTGTGTAACGTCACACACCCTCCCCCTTGATTGGCTCACATTTCAACCTACTCACTATTCCATATTTTCCCCTTGAAACAATGCTCTCATTTTACCCCTCTGCTTTCCTTCCGTGACTACTCTTGTGAATAGAAAGGTAGCAAAAAAGGGATAGAAAAAAGGATGTATGAGGGTAAAAGATGGCTTTTGTTGGAAAGGACAGTTAAAGTGGTAGAGAGATTTTCTTTTCCTTTAAATCTAAATAAAAGGACAAAATGAAATCCTCATATAATAACACAAAGATGACAATACATTAATCAAATTAAATGATTTGTAGTGATGAGAGTGCAGGATCCGGATGAAAAGAGATAACAGCACTCTTATTCTCAGTTATCATGTCAGTGATGTGCCACACTGAGCACCTGGTGAACAGAGATAGGGCCAAGGCCCACTACAGTCATCTATTCTGCAAACACACACACACACACACACACACACATACACAATTGAAATCTACAAAAACAGGCCTTATCAGTGATCACATTTATTTAGACATGTGTTGAAAATCTATATGCCCAGTAAATTTTATAAAAATTAGAAAAAGCACTATATGAAGAAAATGATCACCTGCAGGCATATACAGCATGCCCATATGCAAGTTACTGTAAGCTAATGGTAATTGTGTTGTACTTTTGTAATTTTGTCCCTTACAGTTTCACAGTCATACATACTCACACTCATAGTGTGGGCTACCACACAAAGAGCTTCTGGTCATTTTAGGAGCAATTTGGGATGCAAGGACACCTTGACATGTGAACAGCAGTGAACCACTGACCCTTACAAATAATGGACAACCTGCTCCACTGCTCCATATCTTGAGCCACAGCTGTCTTGCCGACTAAGAGTCCAAATTAAGGACTTAAATGCAGATTACAAGCATTTGGTGTGATCAAAATGAGCACTTAAAAAACACAGTTTTTGGACCCATGCACATAAATACCCATGTAAATAAATATATCAATAAATAAATAAATAAACACACACACACACACACACACACACACACACACACACACACACACACATTATGCTTAAAACAGTCAAAATGTTAGGTTTCACTGATTACGGGTGTACTGTCACATATTTTAGTGACAGTACACAACATTTGATCAAACTGAAAATAAAAATAAGAGAATTGATAGAAAATATAATGAAAAGCATACAGTCAAATTACAGGTAGATACTGAATATCACTATGAACTCATGATTTGACTGATCTGAACATCATTTGAACCCTTCATATCTAGTATTAGGCACAGTTAAATCCTCTGACAGTGCGCTTTATAATCCGGTGCGCCTCATGTATGAATTCTGGTTGTGCTTACTGACCTCGAACTGATTTCATGTCGTACACTGCGCTAAAAAACCTGTCAAAATGTTTTAGTACGACTTTAGTAAGCTACGAAGCCACGCTGCTTGATGGATTGTTGGAGCATTACGGCCACCGTAATCAGGAGCCTCATGGAGTGATACGTACTGTGTGTAATGTGCCTTATAGTCCGGTGCGCCATATGAAAAAAGATCGAAAATAGACCATTCATTGACAGTGCGCCTTATAATCCAGTGCGCCCTATAGTGCAGAAAATATGGTAACTAAATAAATAAATAAAGTGGATTCATTCATAATGGTATATGAATTAATCCAATGAATGAATAATGGTATCTTTACCTGCAGCCCTACTCACATGGTTCATGATAAAAAGTGCAGTAAAATGAAAAAAGCAAAAGTATTTACACTGCTCTAGAGCTTGCATTTCCATAAATGGTAGTTGTGGCCATATGATACCCAGTTGAACATTCACCTGTTTTAAATACATTGTGGACTTCATCCCTCACACAAGTAGTGTTAGTGGACTGTGGGTGCACTATGGGTTTAGCCTCAAGCACTGACACACAGAGGACACTGTGTTTGATGGGGAACAGCTCTGTTGGAATAAACGAAAGGCACCCAATCAGTGACTTTAAAGTAAACACCAGCTCTCATGCAGTGTTGTTATGATGGGTATCAGCTGTACGGTGCTGCAGCAGACCGAAACTGTGTAAAATGTGCTATAAGCTGCTTTGTGTCCTGTAGGGAAATGAGACAAGCCGGACCGCCTACTAGCAAAAGATCTTAAGTGGGCTGTGAGTACTGCTGCAAAGATATTTGACAGCTTCAGATGAAGTCCAAAGTCTTTGCGTATTCCTGTAGCATAACTCAACAATGAGACCTTTGGAGGGCCTAGGAAGTTTTCCAGTGGTTCATCCAGGAATCACAGCTTGAAACACTTGCTGTCACATTGCTAAAATAAAAAGTCTGAAAAGTGAAAACAGTTTGCAAGTGTATAGATGACAAAAAGTTAAAAAAAAAAGGCCTAAGATATAGCATTTGACAGGCTCAGAAAGTGACATTTATTTTCATCATGTTGCACAGAGTGCTAGATATTTTTAACAGCATGAAAAATACAATATATTCTCTTTGGATCATCTATAACATATGGCCTGAGAGTAGCTCTCAGGATCCAAATGTATTCAAATCTAAAATGGTCAGCAATTTTAGGTCTACAAAATATGTTGCAGAGGCAGCAGTCTGAGCAGAGATGCCCAGGCTTCCCTCACCCCAGACACTTCCTCCAGCTCTTCTGGGGGGATTCCAAGGCGTTCCCAGGCCAGCCTAGAGACATAGTCTCTGCAGCGTGTCCTGGGTCTTCCCCGGAGTCTCCTCCCGGCGGGACACGCCTGGAACACCTCCCTAGAGAGGCGTCCAGGGGGCATCTGATACAGATGCCTGAGTCACCTCAGCTGACTCCTCTCGATGTGAAAGAGCTGCGGCTCTACTCCGAGCTCCTCCCAAGTGACTTAGCTTCTTTCCCTATCTCTAAGGGAGCGCCCAGCCATCCTGTGGGGGAAACTCATTTCAGCCGCTTGTATCCATGATCCTGTCCTTTCGGTCATTACCCAAAGTTTATGACCATAGGTGAGGGTGGAAGCATAGATTGACAGATAAATCGAGAGCTTTGTCTTCCAATTCAACTCCCTCTTCACAACAATGGTCCAGTACACCGACCTCATAACTACGGACGCTGCACCAATTCGCCTGTCAATCTCACACTGCATCTTTCCCTCACTCATAAACAAGACCCCAAGATACTTGAATTCCTCCACTTGAGGCAGGACCTCTCCACCCACGTGGAGAGGCCACACTAATTTTTTTCCGGTTGAGAACCATACCCTCAGATTTGGAGGTGCTGATTCTCATCCCAGCCACTTCACACTGGGTTGCTAACCGTTCCAGCGCATGCTGAAGGTCCTGGTTTGATGAAGCCAACAGGACAACATCATAGAGAGAGAGGGATCCCTCATCTGTGGCTCTTCCTCAGGTTTCTTCTTTTTCCCTTGAAGGGTTTTTTTGAAGTTTTTCCTGACCCGGTTCGAGGG
>JBAJHX010000115.1:22527110-22544507 GCA_037176925.1 Amniataba percoides | reverse complement strand
TTATATATATAATATAAATATAGTAGGTAGAGTCTTTTAGAGATTGGTTCAACAATTCTAAATTGCGCCACCATCTATCTTGCCATATGGGGAGGGCTGCAGCCTTCAATAAAAAGTTTTTTGACAATCTAGCCAATGTGATTTATTTTTGATGACATTCATTGATAGATATCTTTTTAGGGCTTTTAAATTGTAAATTATTTTTGCATGACATTAACAAGATCATTTAATCTGCCCCATTAATGTATTCTTCTTGTTTTACAGGCACAAATTCCCTCTGAACATAATTTGTAATGTTGAAGGTGTAACTACAGTACAGACCCCAAAGCTGGTAGTGACTGAAAAAGGAAAGAGGCAAGTGGGTGCTATAACATCAACTGAAAGAGGAGAGCTGGTGACTGTGGTCTGTGCAGTCAATGCTGCTGGGAATGCAGCACCACCCATGTTTATTTTCCCAAGGGTTCGATACAAAGATCATTTCATCACAGGAGCACCTCCAGGATCCATTGGTGCCTCCACCAGATCTGGTTGGATCAATGAAGATGCTTTTGCATCTTCAGTTGGTGTGCTTCACAACATCTGGTGAAGCACACTAACTACTCCACTGACCATCCGATGCTCCTAATTCTTGATAACCATGAGGCTCACATCTCCTTCAGAGCAGTAGATATAGCAAAGAGCATGGGTGTTGACATGCTCACCATTCCACCTCACACATCCCATCGCATGCAACCCCTGGTCAAAAGTGTGTTTGGTCCATTCAAGGCTTATTGAGCTCTTGATGGATAGATGAGATCAAACCCAGGCAAAACAATGAAGCTTTTCTGTCAGCAATGACACCACAGAATATCATTTCTGGATTTAGAGTTTGAGCCATCAATGGTGTGACACGCCAAACCCTCACCTACAGTCTGGCACAGCAGATGATACACCCACTGCCTCAACCTCCATGTCTGCAGACCTGGCTTCATCAACCTCTACCCCAGCATGTGCATCACCAGATGACACAGATTTGAGTCCAAGTCAACCTGCGTATGTGTCTCCAGATGAAATCCTGCCCTTACCCAGAAATCCACATCCCAGGGCAAAGACAAAGCAAAAGTGTGTAAAGACGAGAGTCCTCACAGACACACTGAAAAGCAGGCAATTGAAAGGGCTTATGAAGAAAGAAAAAATAAACAACAGAGCAGAAGCAAAAAGCTCAAGAAGAAACAAACAAAAAAGAAAATCATGGTGAGCAACAGCACTGAGGAAAGTGATGTTCCCATCCCATTTGATGAGATGTCTGATTATGAGAGCTCTGAGGATGAGACAAGCAAACCAAGCAGCAGAGAGCTGTTAGTTGGTGATTTTGTTATTGTTAAATTTGAAGCCAAAAGCAGATGCTACAATTACACTGGCATTGAAAAACTGGAGAATTAAGTGATTGCAAGATTTCTCAGAAGAATCCAGGGAAGCACTGCCAATAAGAAATCCACTTTTGCTTTCAAGGAAAATGTGGCACTTTTTCCACAAAGTGATGTGCTGAAGAAGTTACCTCAACCTCAAAGGCAGGAGGAACTGCACGGAGGCAACAGCACTTCATATTTCCTTGAAGGTTGGAATGTGGAGTAATTAGTTGTTGAGTAAGAAAGACAGAATCTCAAACCTTGTTCAATAAAGAATGTTAGGTCAAGTTAAAGAATTACAGAAAGTTATAAAAGTGTTTTGCATACACTGTTATGTTTGTGTCTGCACTGCATTAAAAATATTTAGAACTATATTCTTGAATTTTGTTTACATTCAAAATTATTGATTTATTTATTCATTTATTATTAGTTAAGCACAAGTTTTCCATGAGAAAAGGTGCACTGGTCAATTTACCCCCAGGTGGCTCAATTTACCCACTTAGATGGCTCAACTTACCTTTAAGGTGGGGGAAGTTGAGCCATCACACTTTTTTTTGATAAGTCATTTTTTTATTTTCATTTGCCATAGCACATACTTGTCATTTCTATTGACAGCAGACATCCTGGACTATAGGTGGGTGGTTTTGTTTTTGTGCTGTAACATTTTTCCTTGCTGAGAAGACAGCATTAGTAAAAATTGGCTCAATTTATCCCACTCTCCCCTATCATTATTCTGCCCCGGCTACCATAGCTCGGCAGATAAATAACAGTTTTCTGAGAAAAACTCTGCTTCAGAGATTCTGTTTGAAGTTTTTACTTGAAAAGCACTGCAAGACTGAACACACAAGAAAATGTCCATTAATTTCACATAAGAACAGACATTTAACACATCACATGTGCTGCTTATTCAGCAAAAATGGCAGAGAAAACAATGCGTTAGCTTCATGCTAACTTATAGGGGAATTACATTGCTACGCTAGCAGTTACTACACATAATTTTACTAAAGATTTAGAGCAGATTTGCTGGATCACTAGACAGCACACTCTTTATATAGCCATAGTAAGGTAGGAAACATATGTAGGAACTCCATGTAACTGCAACAACTCAAAAAGCTGAAAGGATTGCTATTATTACGTTTAACTCCTAGATGCCCTTTTTTGACCAACAGCAACTGACAACTGGTCAGCACAATCATAATTTCACCAAGTCATAATAACACCAAATTGCCATTACTAGACAGTTATTAGTTCTAGTATACACTGTTCTGATTTTAATCACACCAGTGTCAGTTGAACATGTTATTTTCTCTTTTTTTCCCTTTTTTATTTAGAGTACCTCTTATTGACTTCTTGAAGTCTATTGTTTGTTTACATTTGTTGTTTACATTGTTAATTATCTTCAGCAAGAAGTTTAAATGTAAGAATGGAAGAATGACTCATTAATATACAATATTCTACAATGACCTCTGATAATATAAGCCATCACAGCACTGAGGCACCAAAGCCAGTGTATAACTGTAATAAGACAATGAATAATAGTTCAGGTTCATAAATGCTAAAAAGCTTAGGGGTCTGGTGCAGAACCCCAAGGTACACTGGGGGGAAAAGTAGCAAATTACAGAAGACAGGTTAAAAATGTTCAACTAACTGTGCACTCAAGAATTTTGTACTAACTTAAAGGCTAAAGTTAATATTTATTAGGCTGACATACATTTGAGGGGAATGCATGAGATAGGGTAATTGTGCAGTGAGGTAAATCTGTGACATACACCTCCTTTGTATACTTTGCAAGCCTGACAGAGTATGTGTAATAACCTTCCTGCATCTGATAACACTAGCTTTTTAATTTGCCAAACCATAATGCTGAAAGATCTGAGGTCACCTTCACCACAAAAACACTGCTCTTCCAGTTTTTTTTCTCTTCATTTCACAATTTCAAAAGTGATGATTCCTCTCTGACAAACCCTGAATGTCAAGTACTGAGCAAAGAAGACAATGTATGCAAACCCTATTTTTGGACACAGCTTTCTGTGTTTGTTGACTACACATTCAGTGAAAATGAACTATAGCTAAAAGACATCAGCAAATGTTCCTTTTTCACTCAGACAGGTACAATAGCCATGTTAGGAGAGTTATAACCAGATGAATACATACATACACACACACACACACACACTTTTATTAGAGCTCAGATAATCTCAGTAGTTTGTGCACAATGAGTAAACCATACAGCCTCCAAACCAGCGGTTCACAGCACACTTTCCCTTTGAAATGCACACACTTTCCCAGAAATCAATAGGAGGAGAATAA
The DNA here is from genome assembly GCA_037176925.1 of Amniataba percoides. Taxonomy (NCBI): domain Eukaryota; kingdom Metazoa; phylum Chordata; class Actinopteri; order Centrarchiformes; family Terapontidae; genus Amniataba; species Amniataba percoides. Next base: position 22,540,809 of record JBAJHX010000115.1, on the reverse strand, counting down.
AATGCACCTCCATTTAATTAAGATAACCAGCAAATTCTCGTTTATAATCTCTCTCTCCTGCATTTCTTTCCATGCCACTACTCATGTCAGTCCCCTCTGGGGTGTGGGAAATGTTGTCGGATGAAATCTGGATTTAATCGTTTCCCAGATCGTCGCAATGTTTTTCATTCCCTGAAGCGTGTTCTCACTCCCCCACCCCCACAACCTCCTCTTTGAAATGTTGTCTCGGGAGTGTCCTGCTGCCGAAATGTATTTGCTCTGGGGCAATTGGACTATTGGGGTTGACACCTTAAACTGAATGGGTTACAATTCATTGTATGGGTCTGTGTGACAATGCCACACTGCTGCTGGACTGTTTTCAGTTGCATTTTGCATCAAATAACAGAGTGCTGCTCTGGCTTTTGAAGACTAGTGTTTGACCATCATAGATGGAAGATTTTTTTTCCTCACTGTTCATGCAATGTATTAGGCATGAGGTATACAAGATAAGGCACACCTCTTGAATTTTATACTTCAGAGACATTCTCATGGGCCTTAGCTCTGGATCTGAACATACCCACATCTTAATATGCATTGTTTCACTGTGATAGGTCACTGTGGTAGGTTTTTTTTAAGGTATTCATGTTAAGAATTTACTGGAAATGGAAGGTTAGTACAAGAACTGTTCACCTCTCCATCATCTGCTACTGCCTCTGTCTGTATGTTTGTCTGTCTCTCTTCTCTGACTAATTCATTTACCTATTTTAAAAGAAAAACCCTGCATAAGGATAATTAAAGTATGCTGTGGGATAAGATGAGTATGGGTTCACTCTCACACACAGTCTATGCAGTGTGGTGTATCCACTGTCCTCTCTCTTTTCTCTCGCTCTTTCAAGTATTTGCTGCTCTCTCGTCTCACTTTTTATCTTCAGTATTCTGTCTGCATCTCTATACAGCTTAGTGTCTTTTGTAGCCACACCGTAATGTAAAGTAATGTTATGCACCATGAGGTTTGCATAACAAGTATGCTGTGGAATCGGACACTTACAGTCATGATGAAGAAAAATGTTTTGTTGTGAACTAGTGATTTCTAGTGCTTCTCAGCATTCTTTGTCTTATGGAAGTTTTTTTTTCTAATCAAACTATATTTTGAAATATTCAGATTTCAGATTTTTGTTTTTGTCCAGGATGAACCAGATCAGAGTGTTTAATATAATATAATAATGTGTAATATTATAATATTATGATATTAATGTCACATTAATGTGATTTATTTTTTATAATGACTAATTATTTCTGATAGTCAGTTTTGGTTGTTGGAAGTGGATTTATTCACTTCCCTGAAAACATGATATATACCTGACAGTATCAACAGCCAATAAAAGAAGACACGTAAATTAATGTATCTAGTATCTCTATGTACACTTGACATAGAGATACTAGATACATGTAACTAACTTCACTGTCTTTCTCCAGCTCTCAAAACTGAAACCAGCCCACCTAACTATATGTATCTAGTATCTAGCACGAGAGTTTCCCTTTAGGGACTCTGTAGCAATATCATCAGGCGGCATTCCATAGATTTCCATTGTTATGCTGATGACACGCAATTATACTTATCGATGGAGCCAGCACAGCCTCGCCCTTACTTAATCAGCTATAAGCTTACACTGCTGGGCAGCTCCAATGATGCACTGGGCACCGCTCCCTCTTTCTCTGTTTCCTCTACTCTTATTTCAAAGCCAAAATCAAAGTCTGCATTTTTTTTGGGTCAATTTGGTGGCATGTGCAGGACAAGCTAAGGATTTAAAGTATGTTTCTCTCAAACCCTTGATGCTTCACTTGCAACAAAATAAGCATATTGATTGAATTAAGACGTTTTTCTCATCAAACTATATTTTGGGGTCTGCCCATGACGAAGTTTAGGATCCAATCACATAGGGTGCTGCTGACAAGCTTCGGGAGCACAGTGGTGTTGAATGCTGAACAGTAGTTGGCCCAGATGATGAGAGGGCATTGTAGAAGGTGAGGGCAATGGCGTCTTGACCTACTGGTATTGCTATGACAAACTGAAGTGGGTCCAGTGAGTTTAGGAGGGAGGAGGTGATGAGGAATTTGACTAAGCATTTCATGATAACTGCTACTGGACGGTCGTCATTCAGGCATTGTATTAGGGTTTTTTTTTTTTAGACAGAGACAATGGCAGTCTCCTTGAAGCATGTGGTGACTACAGACTGGAGCAGTGAAAGGTTGAACATGTCTGCAAAGACCTCTGATAGCTTATCTGCAAACACCTTGAGAGTTAAACCAGAGATGCCATCAAGTCCAGGAGCCTTGCGTCTGATTAGCCATTCAAAAGTTTTACGCAACTCTGCCCTGGATATCACAGGTGGGCACTCTTGAGCCTTTTGCACCTCCACATCTGGGGAGTTATAAATTAGTTTGTACAGGAGAGGCAGACATTATCTCTGATCTTCCTTTTGTAGTCTGTAATGGTTTTTAGTTCAGGCTACATGCTCCTGGCGTTGGAACCCTGGTAATGAGACCCAAGTTTATACCTGTAATGTCTCTTTACACTGCTGAGAGCTTTCCAGAGCATGTACCTTGACTTCTCTGAAATTACATATTTTCTAGTGGTTTACAGCACGCCATCGCTGTACAGTTAACTCTTCACTTTCAGCAGTCCCTTCTCATTATCTCAACTGGTAAATGCTTTTCTTTCAGTGTCCAGTTATGGCAGACGAGCCCAGAACTGTCAAAATTGAAGAAAATAATTATCCCTTGTATTTATGCAACCAGTGTGAACTTTAGATTAATTACATCAAATTCTGTCCTCTCATTCATTGACATTGGCTTTGACTTTAAGTTGGAATCTTTGCTAAAAGCTAAAGACAGAGGGATGATAATGATTTGTGATGTGACAGAGGTAGCCCAAAATATTGATTTTATTTCTTCTAGGTCCATCAGCAGTACCACCACGATAGCATGCACTCTTCCTGTGACTGTTACATCTGCAGAGTGGAGCTTTTCCAAGCTCAAATAAATAAAGAACTACTTGAGGTCTTCCATGGCACAAGAAAGACTGAGTGGGCCTACCACAGTGAAATAGTGGTACCTTGTTTGAGTTATATCTGTTCTTTAACATTATTATTATTGTTTATTTAATGCTGTTTTTGTTCACTTTAGCAGATAACTGTGTTCACAGTAAGTGCTTGGTTTATTTAGTTACTTTTAGTTGGCCCAGCTGACATTTGGTATCACACTTAATATTATATCACTTTGAATGTCAGATGAAAATCAACCCCAGGCTGCTCTTGTAGCTGAATTATTTCCCGTTTCAAAGTAAAAACTATAGATGGGTAAAACGTGTTGGGCTGCTCTTTGAGGTTTTATGTATCGATTGTCTGTGTGCCCGGAAGGGATCTTGCTGACTTTACCAAATATGAATTGAAAAAATTGGGTTTTTTTTGCAAGTTTGCAAAACTGTTGTTTGCTTCCATGGCCTTAATAACTGTGGATTACAAAGCAATTACAACAAAAAGGTCTTACATCTAGTTTTACAAATGCATTCCTAATAAGCAGAATGTGAAATATTGCCATAACAGTATTATTGGCAGCAATAGAGGGCCCCAAACTCAAATTTTGCTTAGGGCCCCATGGACGCTTGGGCCGGCCCTAGATGCAATATTACAACCTGAGTGTCAAAAATGACTTTCAAGGAAAACTCACAAGCCACACACAGTTAAGAAGCAGTGTGCTGTTTTTCCATTCTCTGCTAGCAGTGTGATTGTCAGATGATGATATATGAAAACTTCAGTGAAATCCACACTAGTATATTATCACTGATCACCATAGGTGCTGTGATGAAAGGATGAAAATATTCAAAATTAAGACTTTAAATTCTGGGAGTGGTATGATCTATGATTTTGTGAAATGTTGCAGATGATGTAAAATCCAGAAGCACATCCCATACAGGTTACAAATTTTACTCATCCTGGTTAGGCCTGTACATGGCCTCTAAAAACAGTTGCATGATGTGTCCTGTGGTTTTTGTGGAGGTAATCATCAACTAATTCAGAATAAAATAACCCCATAGATGTCAATAGCGTAAGTCTTAAGACCAAATGTTTTTTAACAAAAATACCTTACTGGAAACTGTCGATGTGTAATTTTAAATTACCGTATTTTCAGCAGTATAGGGTGCACTGGATTATACGGCAATGAATGGTCTATTTTTTTTTTTTTTCTTTTTTCATATATAAGGTGCACCGGACTATATGGCGCATTACACACAGTACGTATCACTCCATGAGGCTCCTGACTACAGTTGCTGTAATGTGCCAACAATCCATCAAGCAGGGCAGCTTTGTAGCTTACCAAAGTCGTACTAAAACATTTTGACAGATTTTTAGCGCGGTGTACCACATAAATCGGTTCAAGGTCAGTAAGCACAACCGGAATTCATACATAAGGTGCACCGGATTATAAAACGCACTAATGATTTTTGAGAAAATTTAAGGATTTTAACTGCGCCTTATAGTCTGAAAAATACGGTAATGGAAGTTTACCATGTATTTTGTATGTTTATCAAGAAACGTGAGATTTATTCATAAGATGGGTTTCTTCTGGGTGAAAGCAAATATTAGTACTATACTATTCATATATGCATACATAATTTGCTTAGAACATTTTGCAGTCATACTCACGTGTTATTTTTGTAAATAACAATCCACAAATACCATGCAGCTACTAACACGATAAGAGTAACAATATTAGGGTCTATACCAAGAGAAATGAAGAAATCTAAGCCCCATTGCTTCCTTCCTTGAATTGTATATTATATCACATTTAGGCCTAGGTAAGATTACTGTATAAGCAGATCTCATTTTAAGCTGTTGACTGACTAAATCTTATCACAACACATAAAAGTAAGAGTCCAGATTATAAATTAAACATTACAAATGAAATAAAGTTGTCCTTTAAAGCCTATAAATCACATGAAAACAGTCATTTCCAGGTTGAAATCCAGTACTCCAGACATGAAGCCTCCAGAGTATTGCTTTGTTCTCATGCTCAAAAAACTGCATTTTTCCTTGATTTTACATGACCCCTAGGCACACCCATCCATCTACCTTATTCTGTCACTGTTGCTAGGCTATCCCCACCCTCTGTGTCTGGCTCACTTATCAGCACTCAGTCAAGTGTAAAAAACACAACTGTCCAAGCATCTCCCATCAGACACCAGCTACCCCCAACATGTTTGTCTTTCTCCATCCTAAAACCATCATGAGATCACTAATACAGTAATAAACAGATTCACTGTATTTTCTATTATAATTTATAGGACAATTCTAGTCTTTAAAGGGCACACACACATAATAAAATATATGATACAAAGGTGGTGAGTTTAAAGCAAAAAAAAAAGGGTAGATATTTCATTATTCAGTTTTGATCATACTTTTCTCATCTATTTGGTTGTTGAGAAGGTGGCTTCTTCTGTTTTAATATTTTAATAGTGATTTCATATTCATTTTTAGCAAAAGTTTCAGCAAACATGTTCACTTGACCCTGCTCCAACAAGTAAAAATCTTTTTGTCCATTGCCCACTACATCTCTGTACTCTCCACCACCATGATCAAAACAGAGAGGGAATATCTAAAAGTGGTGTTCACTACTCCAGTAGAGTTCCAGAGACTTAGAGAATCAATGCTAAGGCACATTGAAGCTGTTCTGGAAGCATGTGGGTTTATTAGATGCCTAAACACCTCACAATGTTTTTATATTTGAAGAAAAGTTTGGAGAGTTATCACTCTAACAATCATTTTATTCTACATTCATCCGTAAGTACCAGGCAATATAGAGATTTTCCCTGTACCATTATTCAACAACATGTTGTACACCTTAGAAAGTAATTTGCCAAGAATATGTATTTAGACACTGACCAGTGCAGTATGTTGCTAAAGTTTAGTTCAGTGACTTTGTATCTTCTGTGTTGGCACTAGAACTCATAAACGAATTTGCACAAAGACAGTGAGCATGAAGAGAAGATAGTAAAAATCGGAAAAAAAAAGAGAGAGAGAGAGAGAGAGAGAGAAAGAACTGGTAGTTATTTGAGAAGGAGAAGAGAAAGATCAGGAAAAATTAGAGAAACAGTAATTAGGGAGTGAATGAAGAATGAAAATGAAGAAGACAATGGAGACAGCAGTAGAAGACAAAGCACAGAGACAACAGAAGTAGTGTGGGAGGTCAACTACAAAAATATTAGAGAAAAGAAAAAAAGAGCCAAACAAAAATAAATTCAAAAGCATTAAAATGAAAAAAAAAGCACTCTCTTTAAGCCTATACTGGTAAAATGTAACTCTTCAACAACACAGCTTCCTATTATCCTCTTTTATGTCTCTCTACTGTCCTGCCACCAGCAAGCCAGCATGCAAATTGACCCAGAATGGAGCATCTTTTTCTGACAGGAGGTGACAGAAAACCCAATGCCCCATGATGTCTACCATCTCACTCAAGGATTAGACATAGTAACAAAGAAGAGAGACAGGTGGAGAGGGGAGAGGAATTTCTTGCACTGGCTTTGTTGTTTGAATAGAGGAAGCCATTACAGGTGTACACTGCAGGCCAATTACAGCTTTTCAAGATAAATTCTTAAAGACACTTTTCATATTGGTGCATGAACTCTGTCCACTAACATGCACCAAGACCTTTAAATTCCACATTTTTAAACTATTTTACATTGTGTTGTTAAATTTCTAACTTGAACTTTAGCTAAACTGTTGACACATTTCTGTACAATTGCTTTGCATTATCCTAGACTGATCAGGTTACTTTCCACAAAAAAAGTACTTTAAATAATACACCATTTAACAGTTTAATCCATAACAATGGATTTCTATATACTGATTACCAGCAGTAGTTACAATATTTACCTCTGGTTGGGATAGATTTATGAGGCAGCATAAACTATAATACTCAAGTAAATTACAAGTATCTAAAATTCTACTTATGAAAGGCTTCAGAGTAAATGTTACATTGTTTCTGTATTTCTCCAACCAGGTCAAAGATAAGCATAGGATTAAGCAGAGACAGTTTTTCCTTCAGGATACAATATGACTAAAAGTTTATTCATTCATTCATCTTCTAACCCACTTTATCCTGCACTCAGGGTCACAGGGTTGCTGGAGCCTATCCCAGATATCTTAGGGCAAAGGCCAGGTACACCCTGAACTGGTCGCCAGTCAGTCGCAACGCCATATTGAGGACAAACAATCATTCACACTTACATTCACACCAAAGGCCAATTTAGATGGTCCGATTCACCTAACCTGCATGTCTTTGGATTGTGGGAGGAAGCCAGAGTACCATGAGAGAACCCACACAGACACAGGGAGGACATGCAAACTCCACACAGAAGGGCCTGGCTCGACCGAGGATCGAACCCAGAAACCTCTTGCTGTGAGGCAAACCACTAACCACTACACCATTGTGCTACCCACTAAAAGTTTATGTAGGATTTAAATGAATTATTTCAGCAATTTAATAACTAAATAAACTTTAAAAGGAATATTTGCACTGCACAGCCAGCAGCAGAATCAAGCGCAGACACCAATACTAAATTCTGTGTACCATTTTAGAAAAAAGTGGGATCAAAGATGGATCAATTAGGGATGGATCAATTTCCATTCTCTATCATCTAGATAGTTCTTAAGAGATACATTTTAAAAGTACTGTAAGTGGCAAACTCACACACACAAAACGTATAACTGGCATGTACACAGTAGTGTGCCAGACAGGGCAGAGCTATAATAGAACACATTTATCCTTATGTGTCTTCAGAATCTCTTGTATCTAACTGTAACAGAAACCAACACTCATTCTGTCTGTTTCTGCTAGTTTCTTCTAACTATCTACGTTTGTTCATGTGCAGCTATGGAGCATTCTTTCTACCAATCTCCTTTCCACAAATCTTTCAATTCCCTGCATGGATTCATCTCTGTTGTTTCCTTCACCACTGGCTCTTTAATTAATTTACTTTTTATTGTTATTCAAATAGTTATTTTAACATTAAATAATAATGCTTGTAAAAATTAAAACACAACTGCATAACACCAAAATAAATGAGAAAATTGTAGACAATTATCACTTACATTTCCTTTGTGAAACATATTGAATTATATTATTGGTTTCAATTAGAATGTAACACAAATTATTTTGACCTTCAAATTATAATTTGTTTATGTACATATGCCGTTGTGAATTAAGTAGCAATCAATTATGAGGCCTAGCTGAGATTCCAAATGAGAAGTTTGATGTTGTATGATGTATGCCAAATCTCTATCTCCATCTCTTTCACACAAGTGAAATCTTTTATCGTGTTCATTCATGTTCACACTTCCTGGCTCTTTTAAATCTAAAAGGAATGGATTCATAATAAATGTCATCGCTATCACCAGCCACAGTTTCATGCCAAAGTGACTGCTGTGAAAAAAATCTGTTAAACCAGGTTTGTGCATGATATGCTTAAGCATAATATGCACATGTTCAATGAGTTTAACTCCTTGGCTCAGAAAGATTAGAATGAAGGTCAGTGGTGTGGAGTGCTATGGAGTGACAAATCAAAGTTTTACATTTTTGGGTCCAATCACAACAATATGTGAGAAGAGTTGGAGGGAGTTGGAGGAATGTGTGTTACGACCTTCAGTGAAACACGGTGGTGGGTCTGTCCTGGTTTGGGACTGCATTTCAGACAGTGGTGTTTATGACACTGTCCAAGTTGATGGAATCATAAATGCTGAAAAGTACAGATTCATCATGTCATTCCAACTGAAAAGTCCCTGATTGGGAATGTTTTAACTTTTTTTTAACCTGATAATGATCCAAAGCACACTTCTAAGTGCAGAATAATCATATTTGGAGAGAATTTAATTAGTAATGAAAATATATGCAACACTAAAAGTGAAGGTTTCTATGTTTGAAATTGAGATTTTGGGGAGTTAGCTTTTTAGTATGTCAAATTTTAAGGGGGTACAGAGAGCGCTCTCTGGCAGATGGGTTAAAATATATACCAGACTGGTAGAGTCACTAAAAAGGATGGGCTGGAGGCTGGTCATGAAGGCAATACTGCTCAGAAGGCTAGCAGACTCTTCACAAGGAAACAGGCTGGAATCCAGTGGGAACAGCAGACAAATGGCCAGAAAGCAGTGAAAATCTGTTGACCAGGTCACAGACAAACAGGAACCAGGAGCAGATGACAGACGGCTCACCAATGAAAAAGAACCAGAAACAGCTGTCAGCCAGACCGCTGACAGAAAGGAACCAGCTAGGCTACCAATCGAGAAGAACCAGGAGCTGCCAGGCCGTTAGGAATGGGCTGCTGAAAGAGAGGGACTAGGAGCTGGTGCTGGTATGAGTACCGACAGAAGAACCAGCAGCAGGGAACGCAGGGACACATGGAAAAGCTGATACACAGGTTAAATGTGAGCACAGGCTCACAAAAAGGCATGACAAACAGATGAACTTAGGAAGAACATGGTAAGGAGACTGGTATAAAGAGGTGACTAATTAGGAAGTAAGAACAGGTGATTAGATGAGCACACGCGTGCACACACATACATACACAATGAAACAGACAGAGGAGCACTTGTGACATGGGAAAGGGATAACACACAGGAAACACTAGAGACATGGGCATGACATGACATTATGGAAAATGCTTGTCAGTGTTGTCAAATCTTGCCACTGCTTCCATCAGCCACTAGTAAGAATTTATTTTAAATGTTGTAATTGGACCTCAGTTCATGTATATATCAATATATTTGTAGAAAGCCTGGTTTATTGAGAAAGAGGGTAGAGAGGCTTGTTTTTATGAAAACTGCACTTACAGCATGCACTGTGCAACTTTAAAAAAAAAAACGTACAACACACATACATAGTACGAAAACACAAAGCAAAACACACTCTTTTCCTTCTCCTTCAGTGAGGGTTGGCTTAATTAACTTGCTTAATCTTAGAACTCTGATGAGAAGCCATTACAGAAGAAACACTGAACTCAGACAAGTAAACACATTAAAGCATCACGCACATTACACTGCACTGCTCTCAAACACTCACAGAGCACGCGTCGCTTTTCATAGAGGCGGAAAAGGAAAGATTTTGAAAAAGCAGTACCTTTGCTTTTAGCTTCAAGAAGGGGAAGAGACAGAACAAAGGATCCAAGAGAGCCCAGACAAGGAGGAAAAGAGAACACAATACACAAGTTAAAATTATCATATCAATGTATATATGGACACAAGGCTTAACTGATGTACAATTGTAAAAGTAATGTAATTGTACATCACAAAATACTCAAAACATGCAAATGTATTAGGCACTAAAGGACCACTGAATATCACAACATTAATGCCCTACAAAGCAGAGTGTACTACAGCAGAAATGGTGAAAATGTTATAATAGTTTGTAAGGCTTCATTTTTTTTAAAACTTTTTGAGGACAATAATTTTAATTAAAATGTTGGCATAAATTATACATGGCCATCATAATCTTAACCAAGGAATCATCTGAAACCAAAGCACAGTCTTTCTCTAAACCACACATTGTTTTTGTGTCTAACTAGTGTACTAACTAGTGTTTTGCTTGGGGATCAAATATTTATTTCACTAATAAAATGCACAACAATTTATAACTTTTATATTGTGTGTTTTTTTAATGTATTTTCGACTTATGCTGTCTATACCCATAATCAGAAAAGAATCATGAAAATTAGAGTCTGTTCATTTCTATGGAAGTGGGCAAACTTACAAATTCAGCAGGGGATGAAATACTTATTCCCCCCTGTGTGTGTGTGTGTGTGTGTGGTTGTGGCGGTGGCGGGTTACACACATTTAACAAATGTCAGCATAGAAGAGGAACAGCCTTTGCACTGTTTTGACAAACCGTGTAGTCACTGTGCTATAGCTTCATAGGGCAGTTACAGACAGAATAATAAAATCACACTGTATATCATATACATCCATGCATTTATATGTTCCACATCAACATCAAATCATGCAGCTCCACACTAGAATCACAAACAAAGACATGATGAACAAGCACGAAAGAGAAGCATACCTTGTTCTGCCATCATATGTGCAAAGCCTTGATAAGATAAGAGAAGGATAAAAGACGGGGAAGGAAAAGAATGAAAGAGAATACTTGAGAAAAGAAAACACAAAGTGTCAATACTTTTGGGTATTGTGACAATCCATGTTTTTCCTGAGAAGAAAAGCATGATATGAGCACACACAACACAAGACACAAAGCTTCCTGTGAATGAGCAGGAGGCTTCTTCATAAGAAATAGCATATTACGATATTATAATATGATATTAGTATAAGTGGTACTGCATGTTTTCTTTGTACATCCACACCCACATCTATGTGGAATCTGAACTGTTTTTTTGTTGTTCTTGTTGCCTGGTACCTTTTATACTGTGCATCAATTTTTTTTTGTGTGTTGAAAGTTTCAGATCCAGTACTACTTCTGTCAGTTGTTTATGATGAAGATTAATATGTTAGCTGTTATCTGCATGCACGTATCTTGGACTCCCTGAAAATCATGGACAGAGCCCATAGTCATAACATGCTCTGTGACAGATCTTGGTCAGCTCAACACAACAAGCAACCTCTATCCCATTGACATATTGTTTTTACACTCTCATTTGATATCATTGTGAAATATGAATTATAGCTGCTATAACAAAGGTTTTTTTGTGATTTCATAACTAATTTCTACTGAAGGACATCCTCTAATGATGCAGATAATTTTATGCAGATATGGTATAAAAGTCACTACATTTGGATGGAAACCTGATTTCCCAACCCAGGCATCCAAGTTCTACTGGCCTTAAAACAGTCGGTTTCAGTGAAACCAGGGTCGACAGGTTAATTATATACACTAAAAAATTGTAAAATTGCATTTAAACAATGGCAAATAATCTATAGAATAACATTATAAAAATGTATCACGAAGATTTTATTTCATATTGGACAAAGAATGTAGTGTACCCTTATTAGGTGGAGTTACTACTCCATACTAAACAGTATAAGCTTGTCCTGCCTTAAGCTCAGTGTAGACTTTAAGATTAAGTTTTATTTTTAGTCTGAACATTCATAAATAAACCAGTTTTAAGTAAGAATCAACTTGAATGCCAATAAAGTAGGAGATCTATTTAGAAGATTCCAATTCCTAAGTAATATGATAGAATAATAAAATTATGTAATAATAAAATAAAAGGGCAAATCTATTTCCTGCTTTATCTACAACCTGATTCTTATACACCATTTGCTTTCCTTTTTGCACATTACTGTCTGCCACACACATTCTTTCCCAGTGAAACTCACCTGGCATATTGTTGTTGACCTCTGAAAGAGAAGAAGAAAGAGAAAACAAGCAAACAAAGCAAGCATTAGAAACACTCATTATGCTTGCATGTTGACTGTCATGCAAATAATTATACACTTCATAGTCCATACAGAAGGCTAGCACTGGGCACAGCCATGTGTATGTCTTTAGCTATGCAAAGGCTTTAAGCAATTTGTAGTTAAAGATAATTCATTTCCATTGAAATTTAGAGTGATATATTAAGTATGAAGAAAAATGCATCTCCTTCCTTTCAAGATACAAACAAACTGATGATATAACTTATACTTATACCTTATCATATCTTATATTTTCTGTTATCTTTCAGCACTGAATTCAAACCCTGCACCTTTGTATCCCCAGAGAGGGTGCATTACTTACTTTGCCAACAGGAAGACAGACCTTTCACACACCTTCTTACAACTTGAAACAATTATATCACGTGTATAAAACTCCAAAAGCAGCTGACTTCAAAATACAGTGGTGTCTTGACTAACAAGTTAAATTCATGCCGTGATGGGGCTCGTACCTCATATTACTCGTAAGTCAAATCAATTTTATTCATTGAAATGAAAAAACACCACAAATTTTTGTTAAATGTTTTTTAAATAAAGAAAATTTACTTATAAATAAAGAATGTTATATAAAATTATCAATGCACATCATCTGCTTCATCTTCTCAGCATTGTCCTTCTCACTCACTTTCTTCAGACCCATGGTTGAAAAAAGAAAAGTTTTGCAAAATAACTGCAAGCACAAATGTGAACACAACACTGATGCTTCCAATGTGTGCCAAATAATGGTAGTATCTGAAGCTGGCTCGTAACCTGAATTTTAGCTCGCAACTCAAAACAAAAAACTGGCCAAGTGATGGCTCAAAGACAGTTGTAAGTCAAGGTATTACTGTATAACTATCTTACACTATTTGTGGCGCTAATTTGAGATGAAGTGCAATGCACGTCAGTAATGCCCCTTTTCCACTAGTACCTACTCGGCTCGACTCGACTCAGCACGGTTTGCGCGTGTTTCCACTACGCTTTGGTACCTGGTACCAGGTACTATCGTAGTACCTGCTCGGCCGGGGTTCCAAGCAAGTTGAGTGGGGCCGAAAACGTGACGTCAGCAGACAGCAGGCCGCTGATTGGCCAGAGCGCGATGTGTTAGCACAGCGACTCATTCAGAAGAATGAACCGTGGCATTTTTAAAACACAAAAACAACAAATAACGCGATCAGAAATCGCTGCACAGAAAACAAGTCTGTGGAGCAACAACGAGGTGCAGACGTTTCGCTCTTTCTCTCTGCTGGCCTCCGTAGTTGTTT
>JBAJHX010000115.1:22513449-22527010 GCA_037176925.1 Amniataba percoides | reverse complement strand
CTTCCTCCCACCATCCAAAGACATGCATTAGGTGAATTGGCAACTCTAAATTGTCCATAGTGTGTGAATGTGAGAGTGAATGGTTGTTTGTCCCCTGCGACTCACTGGCGACCAATCCAGGGTGTAACCCTGCCTTCGCCCTAAGACAGCTGGGATAGGCTCCAGCACCCCCGTGACCCTGAGTGCAGGACACAGCGGGTTAGAAAATGGATGGATGGATGGATAAATGTAAATATGGCAAGCTAAACGTGTTCTGTACTGTACAGGAGACATGGCACAAAGGAGGTTGATTGACAATAATCAACCATCCCTTAGCCAATCAGGACGCAGAACACAATGTGCATTAATACGCTGTAAAAAAAAAAAACTATGCAAAATTCCACACAAAAAAAATCTGCAAAACAGCGAGGCTGCGAAAGGTGAACCGTAAAATAGCAAGGGACCACTGTAAAGGTAACATGTAGTTACAGGTTCATGGGGACTTTCGATCATGCATTCCCCCTTAGCCAGCCTCATTAGGCATGTTGTTTATCTCTTGCTAGCAATCCAAAGCCTATCCTGGGGGTGTTCCATGAAGCTGGATAAAGGAAAAGCCTAGCTTATTTCGATAAGTCTGGCTCATTTAAGAGAAAGTTCTGCTCCATCATGGTGGCTTATTTGAATGCCCGCTAAGTAGACATGGTACCTTATGCTGCAGAACTAGCCTGCTCCTGGACAGGCTAACTGTCAGACTTGGTTTAGCTTTGTGTCAAAGAATGTCCGACAGGCAGAAACAGAGTCCTGAAAGAAAGTTTCACCTAGTAGATTTCCGCACTTGCGCCACTCATGTCTTGTAAAAAGAAATATAAAAACTTTCACTGTCTCCACAGTCAATCATTCAACGGAACCTCAGTTATATGGCACAATTCACACATCAATTGCAACTAGGTACTGAAGATTTAATTAAAAAAACACTGGCACTGTCAGCTCACAGCGAGAGGGTTCTGGGTTCAATCCCCTGTTGAGGCAGTCCCTTCTGTGTGGAGTTTGCATGTTCTCCCTGTGTCTGTGTGGGTTCTCTCTGGGTACTCCAGCTTCCTCCCACAATCCGAAGACATGCAGGTTAGGTTAATCTAAATTTGCCTTAGGTGTGAATGTGTGTGTGAGTGGCCGTGGGGCCCTGTGACTGATTGGCGTCTAGTTCAGGGTGTACCCTGGCTTTCGCTCCAAGATAGCTGGGATAGGCTCCAGCACCCCGCAACCCTGTGTGCTCAGGATAAGTGGGTTAGAAAATGGATGGAAAAAGAACAGTGCTGACTTAAAAAAATAAATCAGAAAGATCTGAGAAAAATATATATAATCCATAATAAATAATGAATTGAAAATATTGCGCTTCTACTTTAGCTGATTTTGGATGCAAGCATATCTAAATATATATCACAGATTTTTCACTGGTTCTTTTTGTTAAAATTCATGTAATCTCTCTCTGTTAATTGCAGCAGTGTTTCTGCTGATGAGAAGAAGCTCTCACTGTACTTTCCTCTTGCACCTGCTTTTCTCCCATCAACTCATCAGGGCTTCTTATGTTCCTCAGGCACTCGCACATAGCCAGGCTATGAAAGCCTCGCTTGAATTAGCCTCGATTAGATGAGACATTTAGATTAGAAGAGAAATGAATGACTTGAGGCTTAATTGGGAGATGGCATTAGCTCAAGCGAGGCTTTCTCCAGTCAGTCTGGCTTTCTTTAGCTACATTGATGGAATACCCCCCAGGACTACTTGGGTTCCTTGCTTCCACTCACCTATGAGGCAGTCTGGTAGACAGGGGGAAAGAGGAAGAGCCAAATGTAAATTAATACTGGCAACAGGTCCCAGTGTGGAGGCTGTATATCAAGGTTGGGAAAAGCAGCCTATTAACCTTAAAGGGTTACTAGTGTTATTGCATAAATCACACATTATACTGCTGAGGAGAAAGTTGGTGTGGTGGCATTTGTGTGTGTTTGCAGAAAGAACTATGAGAGGACAAAGGAGTGGGAGGACACTGTATGTGGTAATGTCAATAGATGTGGGAGCTGAAATACCAGTACTGAAAATGCCTGAAAAAACTTTTTTAAGTGCATCTCAAATAGTTTAAAATTATGTCACAAAAAAATCTCTCTACACCATACATCTCAACTACCAATATGAACATCACAGTGTAATGTCTGTCAAATACATGTGAAACACTGAGGTCCATCAGTCTGTACAGAGAGGGTAGTGACTACTCAGCACATCATCAGGACAGAGCTGCCCTCCATAGAGGACCTCTACTGCCAGCAGTGTAGGAAGAAGGCCATCAAGATTATAAAGGACTGCAGTCACCCCAGTCACAAACTGTTCCGTCTGCTGCTGTCTGGCTGATGTTTCTGCAGCATTCAGGCCTGAACCACCAGGCTCAGGGACAGCTTCATCCCACAGGCCATAAGACTTTTGAACTCAGTTCACAGATCCATTCTATTGTATATTCTATTGTATATTTTACTGCATATCTCTTCTAGCTGTATATTTTCTTAGTTGTTAGTTATTTAAATTATTTTACATAACATTTAGGTCTACACTTATTACTCTTATATTATTTATAGTTATATTTTTATTTCCTTAATCTATATTTTTTTGTTTGAGCTTTTCTATTCTTATCAATATATCTAAGCATTGTTTGTAGGGAGCAAGAGATTTAAGAATTTCATTGGCAATTGTGTGATGTAAATTGTTGTGTAATGACAAATTCTTGATTCTCTTTCTGGGTGGCCTACATTTTCAAATATATTTTACATCAGTTTAATGTGTAGACAAACTGTACGTGTAAAGAATACACTACACAAGATTACCACAAAGTCTAACTCATTACATTACTTTAACAGGCATCAAAGTGCTCTTTCATTTTTAAAAAAACAGATCTACAGCATATATTGTTTATACTAATACTGTAATACAGTACTGTATGATACTATTTCATTATTATATCGTATTGTATCTTTATCATTATTGTTATTGTTGTTATTGTTACATATTGTCAATGTTTCACTTACATTTTTTTGTTTATTGTTATGCACCAATATACCAAAGCAGACTTAGACTACTTAAAACTTACTTGGCAATAGAGCTAGTTCTGATGTTTTGAGGCATCCTGATATATTCTATTATCATTATTTTCATACAGCAAGTCTTTATCAATCATCTAATTTTATTTCATTTAGAGACATAAGTTCTGGTATAGCAGACAGTAAGCTTCTGACTTTTTCTTATAATCAGCCAGAATACACAGCAAATATAATATCTTAAGGAGTTTTAGTGTATGAATCCTGTCCAGACACACTCCAAATCCTAAGCGCTGTTTTTGTTTTTACAGATGTCTAATCCAAGAACACAAAAATACGCTCACATATCTGAGAAGTATATCTGAGAAGCTGCAGCTATAACTCTATTCACCAGCTGTCATAAGAAAGCACATGCAGAGCTTGTACATCTTTTAACACTTAGCATACCAGCAAGTCTTCTGTTCTTCTCATGTCTCTGCAATGGAAGACGATGAAAATAAGAGGAACTGAGGCAAAAACATTTTTACGCGCAAAGCCTATTACCTTGGTTAAATGCCACCCTAGTCAATCAGCTGAGCAAAAGCAAAGCAGCTCAGCTGCCACAAAGACGGGAAGGGGGGTGGGGGGGTGGAGAGGGGGCACAGATACCTCCCCCTCCCCCACCCCACCAATTCATCTTTTATTTCAAACACAGGCAAAGATAGATTTAAAAAAAAAAACCTAATCTTTGAATTCCAGATACCTTGTCCTTTTGTCTGTCTGGCAGGGATTTGGCATTCACCCAAATGGGATGTAAATTCCATATTTCTGAGAGGTTAATAGGAGCACTAGCAAGTCCAAGATGGCCGAAAAAAATTCAAAACAAATATATTAAAACAAATTACCACTAATATAAATTTATTACATGGAAAAAAAGAGTCCAGCCATTTTCTAAGTAGCAAAAATTATCTCATAAGGGGCCTGAAGAATGTGTATTGATTGTGAATAATTAAATACATTGCAAGACTTTCAGAGCACAGAAAAACACAGAGGAGTCTGTAACCATTTCATGTGCTGACTGCATGTTCACCAATTACAACAAAACAGACAAAATTATCACAGAATGTCCGGGGGGGGTTTGAAAGGTTTTATTTTAATAGGAATCAATTTTGCTCTGGGTACAGCCAGCTGTAAAGTGACTGAAACAGCTCTGGCAGTACAAAAAGATGTGATATAAAACACCTGCCATCATGTGATATGGAAAAGAAAGGGGTCTCGGGAGGCCTAGTTCTCTCTGTAGCCATCCTTATCACTGCCTGCAGGGCCAATGCCATTAACCTGCACCTCAGTGGCTAACCATGCTTAGATTAGCTTTGTGATTTTACAGCTCAGACAGCACAGACACACATGCATGCACATACGCACGCATGCACAGACACACACACACACACACACACACACACACACACACAAAGTCAGACTGCTTGAGATGCAAAATGCATGGTGCAATGGCAGAAACAATCAAAGAAGATTTAAATAAGATTTAAATAACCAAATGCGAAGACCACTGAACTGACACGACTCCTGAAGAGTCCTATAAAGTATGACAAATAAATTCACAGTGAAATTGAAATTAACTGGACCATTGTACAAGGGGAAAACAAAATAATAAACATATCAGATACACATTTTCAAGATGAACTGCTGCAGCTCTCCAAATATGAAAATACTCAGTAAAGCAAATTTAATTTGATAAAAGATTTGGATAATTTTGCCATGTCACTTAATACTTTATCTGCTTTTACTGGGCTATGTACCCAGTCCCAAAAATAACCTGTCACATCTAAAATTTGTTCAGCAATTGAAATAAGGTCTGCAGGAACTGCAATAAACTGTTAGATAAATTTGGCATAATGGCCAATTACTAAAAATGTAAAAAGGTTCAAATACAAAGGGAAAGCAGAAAATTGAAGTGAATGAGTCTTTTTCATATTTGAAGTTCTGCTGAAGGTTTTTGAGGTGACTGACACCATTTTCTGAAATTTTAAAAGGGATACATTACCTTCATTGCAGAAGCGGCCCTTGTATTCAGTTTTGGAGCAGTCACAGACAGGCTCTCCATCCACCACGGAGCATGTACCGCCATTCTCACATGGGTTAACAGTGCACCACCCTTCTGACTCTAGGGGCACCTTAAGGCTTTCCAGAAGCAGGGGCTGCGAGATGCCATATTTGAGGTCTGTAATTGTGCCCCTGAAGGGCTGCATGTTTTGCACTGTAGGCAGTGTGAGTGCACTACTGTGGATATCCTGAGGCACACCACCCAGGAACAGGTCACTGACTATTTTCATGAAGAGGCGCTGAGGGCGCACCTCATCTGCTTTTGGCTGGCCATCCAGCACCAGCACTGTGCGTACATTATACCTGCTTAAGGTGGTAAAATGCCAGCTTCCATCATCCACCCGTTTGTCAGACACCACTGTGGTCTCTGCACAGTCGATGCTGAAACGCAGCTGCAATCGCCCCTCCACCACTGACAACTGTAGGAAGTCACAGTAGCCTCCATCATCAAAGTACAGCAGCAGTGCCTCAGAAGTCTCTGTCTTAACCTGGAAGCTGAGGTCACCACGGGTGCTGGCATCCCAGCGGAGGTAGCGTGCCCATTGCCCTGGTGTACCTAAAAATTCCAGTCCCAGACATGCGCTGAGGAACATTTGGAGTCTGATAGAAAAACCAACAAGACCCATATCTGCAAAATATGTATTAATCCAAGGTGTCTGAGGAGAAGTCTATCAGGTCGAAATCTTAGGACGGCAAGACAGAATCCCAGGGATCCAGGTTTTATCCACAATATATGCTGAGATATATTTACATAAATATTTCTTATAAAAATATGTCTGTAAAAGAAAAAGGGCAGTAGCAGGAGAACAGTCGATATTAACAGTCTTAAGGTCAATCACAGAAGTAAACTGTCCAGCAGGAATGTAGGAATTGCTTCTTCCCCTTCCAAGGGTTAAAGAGGACCAGCAAATGGACAGAAGAGAAGGAGGCTCTTTACACTTCAGAACAGATGATATCAAGACTCATGGTGCAAGGTCTGATGGGATGGACTTCTCTTGCTATCAGGGCAAATGGAATTTCCTCCTTCATGTTGTCCGCTGGAAAATACAGCTGACAAGGGATCCACTGGCATCTCTCAGTTCTATCACTGTCAGAAAAAGAGAAGCAAAGGGTTACAATTTATCTTATCAGTACCAATTTTTACTATTACTAATACTACAGCATACATAGTGCTTTCTTGCATTTAAAGTATTCCCATTTTTTGCTCCTTCACACTTGTAGATGACTACATTTATTGAATAGCTAAAGTGACTGGTACTTTTTTGTTTCATTTCAAAATACAATGAACCATACAGATCAAACAGTGGCGACTGGAAGTTTAATTGGTAATAATGTGCAATACTTTATCAGTTGATAGATTTTAAGATCTAAAAATTCATCTGAAAACGTACCCCTTAAGAAATGCCATGTTGATATTATAAAAAGAACAAGAACCTCACTTGGGTAAATACAATTAAATAAAATATGATCATTCAAGAATGAACTATCAAGCAATAAATAGTTATACACAGCAGTTCTACCTTGAAGACAGTAGTTTAGACCAAAGATAAATATGCAGAAGAAGAGCAGTGCTATTGTCTTTTAGTAGCCTTTGGGCTCTGCCTGGGACCCCAACCAGTATAAAATAAGTAAATGGTATAAGGTACCAGTAATGACCTGCCTAAAGCTCTACGCAAATAATACACTTGACATCTTTTCACTATAAATTTTGGGAAAACTGGAAACATTGTACATAAACTTTGACTACCTTTGAGGACCAAGTAGGGCTGCCAAGATTAGTCGACTAGTCACGATTACATTGACTATCAAAATCGTCAACAACTAATTTAATAATTGACGTAGTCGTTTATTTTTTTTAAGCTTTGTTTTTCTCTCAAAACTGGCGCTGTACCTTCCACTGCCTTGTCTGCCTTTCTCTCCTTCACACACATGCGCAGGGGTGGTAACTGAGGTCAGCTGGAAAAGTTATGCCCAGTATCATGGATAGCCTCAAACGGAGCTCAAAAGTGCCTTCCATGGTAGCACTACAGCGACATACGAGCATTTGAAAAGAAAGCATGTTGTTGTAGCTGAAACCGATTCAATCTCTGATAAAGAGGGACAGTCGTCTCGGTAAACTAACTATTTCATTGGCCTTACCACACATTATGTGTTTACTGTAATGTTATAACAGTGATGTCATGTTTGAATAGGAAATGTGGTAACGCTAGTGTTTTATAACGCTACATTACAACGCTAAAAAATATGTTCCTCTTCAATGGACAACTTTGTTACCAAGCCAACAACATGCACACCTGGGCAAGCAAATGTCCTGACTGAAGCAATCTCGAACATGTTGGTGACGGACATGAAACCGTTATTCTCGCAGCTGCCTTGGGTCAGTTTCAGGTGCCTACCTCATGTTAGAGCTATTAAATACTTTGAAATGTAGCTATGTTTGCTGCCAGAGACAGATGAAGCAAAGAAAAACCTATACAAGTATTTATTTTTGTTTTCTTTAGTCCAGTGCCTTGTTTTCCTTATTTTATTCAGCTGTTTGCACTTGATGCTACATTTAAAGATTATTTACTGTCTGAGAGAAGTGAAATATGTTTACAAGTATTTATTTTTGTTGATATTTTGTATGATACAGATTTGCATAGTATAGCGCTGTACATAGTGCAGCTAAAAATGTTAAAGGCCAGAGTTGTGCCTTCATTTTATTTTGCACATTAAAAATTTTCATTAAAAGTTGAATGAACTGTCATCTTAATTGTCTTTACTTTTTAGTGAGCACATACCTTAAACACTTCAAGCTGGAAGCTAATGATGGTTATATAAGAGCAGCTGCACGCTGGTGTGTAAAGCTGCAATTTACATGTGATCCGATTAGTCAACTAATCACAAAAATAATCAGTGACTAGTCAATTATCAAAATAATCGTTTGTGGCAGCCCTAGTACCCAGCCTCACTGCTGTAAACACAGAGCAGCAGCCCAAAAGTCTTGTCACATGTTATTCGCATTTGCTTGGCACAGAACACAATCTCTCCATTGAGAGTAATAGCTTAATTGAAGATGTTGTGATGGAGCCAGTTCTGTTTACAGATGTAGCTACAACAGCTCTGATTTCCTTTTTCCAAGTTAACTTGAGCATTATCTATGTATTATATTTTCCAGCAACTGAACACTGACATAAGGACTCCCCAACCAGTAAGAAAAAAAGTTTTGTTTATGTATGGGCCTTGGACAGATGACAGGCACTCATCAGTAATTGCAACACATCACTTTGTCATATTCTATATATTCATTCAAAAACTACAGCAAATCTAAAACCAAAGCAATACAGCTACATTGATTAAAAAAAGATTTTATATAAATAAAAAAACAAAAAAACAAACTGCAAATACAAAGACATCAGGAAGCCCTACTAGTTGTTAGTATTTAACCATGATTAACTGCCCCCACCTCCCCATATGAACCTCTATTTTTATCTAATTTATGCTGTTTAGCAGTTTTTTTTATTTTCACCACATTTCAACCATGAGATTTATTGTCCTTTATTGTGAGGTGTTATCAAAACTAGCAGAGCCTTCTCTCCAGTGCCTCAGGGTTAGATCTATACATACTGAGCTGCTTATCAACATTCTCTTTAACAAGAGATATCAGCCAATCAATGCTGTCAAGTCTGACATCACAGAGGTTGCTTCTTGACCACAGATAGTATGTATATTATGTATTAGGAGGATATATACACAATTATTAATGAGTTAATGTGATTATTTAGTAACGTTTGATTGACTTAAGGACATTTCATAAACTCTGGGCAGTAGCAGCTTTTTTTCTTTATATACACCAAGTCTGTCAAATAGTCAAAAGACAGGTTTTATGATTAATTTCCAAAAAAAACTTTTATCACCTACTGAAATTGCAAAACATTTTAAATCTTACAATTTACCCAATTGAAATTGTTCTGAGTATCAAAATAGTCACAGTAGAAATGCAAGAAAATGGCACAAAATATCAGTTTTCTGCAGGTTCAGTCTAAAATTATACATTAAAATGTCATCAGCCGTGCATGCAACAAAAACTGATCCTCCTCCCCCCAAAAAATTTGACAACTACAAAGGAAAATTTATTCTGTCTTCATTCATTTTTCAGTTATAGATGCCTGTCTCTGAAGCATCATGCATTTACCATTATCATATAATGGGTGTCAGTTAATCAGACACTGATCACTTTTCAGCACAGACGCAACTTACACTATTGTGCATCCATATTTCAGATAAATATTGTACACTGGTGTTTACAGATGCAGTTTTGCTCTGGCATCATTTTTAGTTTGTCGTGTCTGTGTGTGTGTGTGTGTGTGTGTGTGTGCGTGTGTGTGTGCGCATTTGTCTTTTGTTGCAATGTGGGGAGCGTCAGGGGTTAAAAGGCTAAACGGCATGGATCATTGTTCTCTGTGAAAGGCTCCTTTGACGAAACCCACAGGGACGAGTTCACATACACACAGTGACAAAAGGTAGCTGCACTCTGGATCCTATTAACAACAACATGGACTGGGATGGAGGCCGTGTGTGTGTAAATGCAAATAAACGCAGCTCACTGGTAGGCCCCTTGTGTTTAAATGGAGGCCACTTACTCGTAATTTTACAGCAGGTGCCCTGACACACACTCATCACACGAAAGCCCCTACACACAGAGCAGGTGACAAAATGTTCTCCAGAGCACAGATAAAATTTCAAAAGACAGGCTACAATTTTTTTTATTTACTCGTATCGCACAGTATGAATCCTTACACAGACGTCGATGCTGCCATTTAAATCTCAGAATAGATTAAAAGAGGTGCCATTTTCTTTTGCTTGTTTTCCTTGCTGCAGTGGCACGCTCCAAAATCATTTGACCGAGACAACCTGGCATTGGAGAGGAGGAGGAGGACAGACAGTCGTAGGACAGAGGGAGTGATGTTACACCTCATTCACTGCCACTCATGCATATCATGGAACACCCCAACACTACTCTTCATCACAACGCAAACACAACCAAAAACCTTTCAATATAACAGTATTTACTCCCCATCTTTGGGTGAATTTCATTAATCAAAGGGTGGGTGACATGAATAACATTTTCTAGGTGTATGGTGTATATAGCATTGTGCCACATTATCAATATACTGTATATATTATGATATATTAAAGTCTCCAGAAAAGCAATTGACTCTGTTTATAGATAAATAAACAGGAATGTCTGTTTTTCCCTTCTTCAGTGGGTCACATATATATTAAAGTACATCATTTACCACTGTCATAGGAGTCCTGCTTCCTGATGTGCAGCAGTGTCTATAATGGCCTCATACACCCAGATATTTCAATTTAAATAAATCTTTAAGTAAAGCTCAAGTTAGATATTTCAAGCGTGTTTGCAAAATATGATCCTTATTTGTAAATCTTCCCTCTTATGTACCATTATTTTCTGTGTACAGCCTTTGATTGCTCATTTAAAAATAGAGAAAAGTAAAAATCGACTAACAAAAATCAGACAAATGTACAATGGGAAGATGAGTGAAAGTGAGGAATGGAATCTATGTGTTTATGGATGGGAGGGTGTTATTTTGGCAGTGGGTAAAGCGTGGGCATCGTGTTGCTATCCAGCTACTCTGCAGGCAGGACACGCCTTCTATGGGCTCTGTCGTTCTGCTGCAGCACCCTTCATGGCATTACATCACCCAGTTAGAGAGCACCCACCACCCCACAAACCTGCATCCACACTGTGCGTGCACATACACACAGTGACACCTGCACCATACAGACATCAGCTTACACACCATATCATTTGCTTCACACTCACCAGTGCCAGAATATAAATCACACACACATACACCATAAAACAGCGGTCATACAGGCCACAGTGATAACTGTACAGACATGCTCAAATGACTGCAGACAACACAAAAAATGATCATGCATGCATCCAAAAACCAAAGCCTACATACAGCACACACAGAACCAGCAAACATACCCATAAATACCTTGATGTTTCCCCCACCACAACCCCCATCAGTGTATTTAACATTGTCCTGTCTTTTTCATTTTAATATTTTTTTTCCTTTATGATTATTTGTTTTTCTGTGTTTTCATCATTCTATAGCAAAAGAAAGGACAATAATCTTTCAATTTAATTTCTATTTAAATATCTTAAAAGGCTGCTATAAAGAGCCGATTATTTAGCTATGGCATAGAGAAAAAATTATGGCCCTGCAATGTCATATTATTGCACCATTTTAAAAACAACAACAAACAAACAAAAAGAGGAAAAACGCCCACAAAAGAAAGGAGCATTCTCTAAAATCCTGCGCAATATTTGATTTTCCCCATCCAGAAGGATTAGTGTTACCTTGAGAGCCCTTGGCTTTTTGCGCCTGATTTGTCGGCGTAGTTAATCGGCTGCCAACGAGAACAGAAAAAAAAAAAAAAGACCGGACAGCCAAATTACCCCAAACAGCTCCATTCTGCTCTCAAACAACCCCCACCCCATTCTAAATAATCGGAGGGAAATGATAAGATAACAGGATCGAGAGGGGATTTTACATTTTGCAGAAATTACGCACCGTCCATGTTGGCGAAATTAAACTCAAAGAAAAGGTACATACGATGTCTCCTGCATATACGACTGTGCGTATCAATTTCACGGCTGAATAGTTATCAGTGGTGAGCACACGTTACCAATCTTTCTGGGCCTGATCATTTTTAATTCTCAGAGTACAGGAAATAAATAAATAAGGAGAATAAAAATAAAATCGCCTGAACCAACGGAAAGCACAAAATGTTTTCTTTATCGAAACATAGTACATAAAACCTAACTGGTTTTGGCGCTTTGATGATGTCAGTATAAGCAATCTTTAGTTTAGAGGCAGGTGATGAGGCACCTTCGGGCCCTTTGCAGGGAAAAGAGACGCATTCTCCGGATGGGTCACGCCCATTCTGATGCCCGTTTGGGGAAAAGCCTGATTAGGAATTCCCCCCACATAAATGCACACAAGAATCATCTAATCCTATTAACTCTTAAAATCCGACACATCGAAATACGTGCTGCGGCAATGAACAAAAACAGAATTGTCATCATTTTGCCTTGCGGATTCGTATCAATTTAGACTCACAACAGTTACAACAGTTAAAACTGGAGGTGCTTTTTAAATTTTAGACCAGCTTGCAGGTATAAGGTTACAGTAAGACGCACCGGATAGATTGAGGCCTGGACGCCTCAGTACTTATTTTGCGGCAGGTATTGGTTGGCGCACTGCATAAGGCCTATTCCTGCAATGAAAATGACCAAATTTACTGTATGAATTTGACATCCTCCGTCAAGCTGTAGCCTACAAAAGGCAGAAGTCATTTAAATTAAATTTGTGTCCTTAAGTTTGTGTTGAGTCTGATCTCTACAGCAGGCCCAGACAGTGGCTTTTCAAATATGGATTGATGAGGGGGAAAAAACTGACAGCTCAAGGTGCGGCATTAGACGCAGATCATTGGGAGCCACAGTTCAACAATCCTCTCTCCTGTCCCTGCAAACTCTGATCTACCGGGGAACTTAATTGATCCAAATGATTAAAGTCATTGTCTCATTGAAAGTAGATCTTTTCCTCCCGCAGCCTACATATTAATAACACAAGGTTTTAACAATTACCGGCGGAATTATTTGACTGACTTTCGATATTATAAGCTATTTTCTATATCGAAATATCATGTTTACGTGTCAATTTTTTTCTTTGCACCCAAACTTCTTAAATTCTCAAATCTAGACAACAGTTTGTGCGAAAACAGCAGCTCCACACAGAAGAGAAATAACGGAGGAATGTGATGGTTAGCCTATTGCATGGCAAAGAAGTGTGCAGCCTGCTGGTGCGTGCTGTCCATCTCTGTTAACGCAGAAGGTCATGGAGGATATCAAAGTGCATGTAATACTGCATGGAATGCGCGAATCGGCCTACATCAAAATATGCATATTTCAGGAGTGCAGTGGCCTTGTTTGTCGGGCGGAGAGGGGTGTGCGCGTCGTGTCAGGGTGTATGTGTTTGACATTTTAACATGGAGCTGCAGACGAGAACAATGCGTGGACACTGGACACCTGGCGTAACGTTATTTATTATTCATCGCCCTTAAAACAAAGCGAAAAATCCAGTAGAACGCCGTTTAAGTATTTTTTTTCGGGAGTATGTTTTTTATATTCGATACAAAGCGTGATTTCCAAGGTGACTAGCTACATTTGGCAAATATTCAAAATTATTTGGATTATTCATAGCCTACAGTAAACATCGCCTCAGGGAAATACAGAAGACGTGTGTAATTCCATACCCGCCTGCCACAGTGTCTCTGCTCAATCGTGGAAATTTAGAGGCCAACATGGCAGAAATTCCCATTTTGAATTC
>JBAJHX010000115.1:22461862-22474868 GCA_037176925.1 Amniataba percoides | reverse complement strand
ACACACACACACACACACACACACACACACACACACACACACACACACACACACACACACACACACACACAGAGACAGACCTCTGCTCAGTTAGATTTACTGTAAATGTCACACACCAACATGATAATGACAGAAATGGACTCTGCAGCACCAAGACCAGAGGCCAGTCATTTTCAACCATCAACATTGTGTGCACTGTCTCACACACAAACTCTCAGTTCAACCAAGTCCACAAATAAACATATTATAGTACAGTAATCCCTCATTATATTGCGCTTCAACTTATGCAGATTTTATATGCAAGCGTATCTAAACATACATATTTTTCACTTGTTCTCGGATTTCTCGGATGATATTGGCGCAGTTATGTATCCTGGGCGCTGATTGACTCAGCAAAGGAGAGCAGCGTTACATTCTACTTTCCATTTGCCAGCATCTCGTCTCCCTCATGCAGCATCAATGTGTTTCGCTGAATAAAGTGTTTACCTTTGATAGATAGATAGATTGTATCCAAGGTATCTATGATTACATGTTACAAACACATGACAGATCAAGTGTTGCACAGTGGTCCCTCATTTATCATGGAGGTTACGTTTCAAAAGTAGCCCGCAATAGGCGAAATCCGCAAAGTAGGATTTTTTTTACAATTATTATATGTTTTAAGGCTGTAAAACCCCTCAAAACACACTTTATACACTTTTCTCAGACAGGCATTGATATTTTCTCGCATTTCTTTCTTGTTTAAACACTCTCAAAGTTCAAACTTTCGTAGATTTATAACATGTAAATATGGCAAGCTGAATGCATTCTGTACTGTACAGAAGACACAGCACAGAGGAGATTGATTGACAATGATCTACCGTCCCTTAGCCAGTCAGGACACAGAACACAATGCGCGGGTTCTCCCTTAGCCAATCAGGACGCAGAACACAATGCACATTCATACGCTGTAAAAAAAAAGTATGCAAAATTGCACTAAAAAAAAATCTGCGTACCAGCAAGGCTGCGGAAGGTGAACTGCATTATTGCGAGGGACCACTGTATCAGGAAACAAGAAAACAGCCTGTACAAGGAAATTGAAAACAGCCTCAATCACTACCCTGATGAAGATGAGTTAGCCGAAAATATTGAATAAAGTATGGTCGACTGTGCAAGAGTCGTGGGAGGTGTTTTCATTTTCTGTACAGCATATTAATATATGTTAAAACAGTGAAACAGAGCAGCTGAGAGTTTAGGTGTGGGAATGAACTGGCTCTGTAGGATCCCCGGGTGCCTGTATTACATTACTACCCATGGCAATTCAGTTGGTTAATATTTTATAAGATGTGCAGACATGCTGTACTTTTAGCAGTACAGCACCAGGCAAAGAGAGAGCGCCTCAGAAAGATCATGTGTTGTGTTTGTGTGTGTGTGAGCCCTGCCATCAACTAACAAGTGGAATGACAGCCCACATCTCTCCTCTTCCAGCCTTTTGTTGCAAATACATTTTTTTTCCAAAGCCAATTACTGGTCAGCTTAGATTGTCTTTACTTCTGACACAATTCCACAATTAAACATCTGTAGTAGGGCTTTCTGAACAAAATAATAATTTATGTCATGAAGCTAAAAATGAATAAGAAATTGCTGCTGTGAAGGAGAAGAGTATGATCTTTCAGACCTTGCCATGGCCTTTATGCAGCAACGGGACATGTTGATGAAGGACGAGGAGGAGGCTCTGGTCTGTAAGGTGGTCTCAATGCCCCTTAGAAGGTCATTGGTCTTCAGTAGTAAAAGCATCTGCCGGGGCACTCGGTTCAACAGCTCGCTGATCTGGGGCAGATATAGAGCTGCATTGGTTCGTATCTCAACGTCCTGCCAAGAGAGACAGACAGAAAGACAATCCATGTCTTAACTGGTTAAATTGTGTCATAGGTCATAGGCATAGGCTCCACATACCCACACTAATGTTCGCACTAATTTTGACTAACTAAATCTCTTCTGGGTGCATGCACAGATAAACTGTCTTTGACTATCTGTTATGGCAGGAAACACACTGTGAGCCTTTTATTGATATATGAGGAGGAGTTTGTTACCTCAGCAAATGCATAGGTCTATCCATTTTTTTAAATTCTGTGCTCATGTATGCTCATGTATGATTAGTGAGTGAAGTTAAAGTAAAAGGAATGCCTTAGAAAATCAGTCTGGTGACCAAAGTGGGAGTAAAAAGCACAGGAAGCACACAATTGTACATGCAATCTTTGTTACACTTATATTTTTTCTCTCAAGGACAGATTGAACACCACTGAAACACTGTGCATAGTATCAAAATAACGTCTGTGTCAGTTTTGGTCATTGCCCATGTGAGTGTTGAAGTCCCCCAGTAGAACAATGAAGTCCCAAGTTGGAGCACTATCAAGTACCCCTCCCAGAGACTCCAAGAAGGTCGTGTACTCTGTACTGCTGTTCGGCCCATAGGCACAAACAACAGCAAGAGACCTATCCCCAACCTGAAGGCGCAGCGAAGCGACCCTCTCGTTCACCGGAGTGAACTCCAACACATGACAGCTGAGCTGGGGAGCTATGAGCAAGCCCGCATCAGCCTGCCACCGCTGACCCTGGGCAACTCCATAGTGGAGCGTCCAGCTTCTCTCAAGGAGAGAGAACCAGAACCCAAGCTATGCATGGAGGTGAGCCTGACTATCTCTAGCCAGTACCTCTCAACCTCCCCCACAAGCTCAGGCTCCTTTCCCCCGAGCGAGATGACATTCCATGTCCCTATTGCCAGAGGTTTGGTCCAGGGCTTGGGTCATCGAGCCCCCCCCCACCACGACCACATTGCACCTCTACCCAAACCACATTGGAAAGGCAAAGACCCGGGCACCAGGCGCTTGCCTGTGAGCCCCAACCCCAGGCCTGGCTCCAAGGTAATGCCCCGGTAATGCCAATCCGGGCGGCGTAATGGTCCTTGTCGTTGACTTCTTCATAATGACCTTCTGAACTGTTCTTAGTCTGTCCGGTCACCTAGGACCTGTTTGCCATGGGAGACCCTACCAGGGGCGTAAGGCCCCCGACAACATAGCTTCTAGGATCATTCGGCATGCAAACCCCTCCACCACGGTGGCAGTTCAAGGAGGGGTAATGTAATGCAGATCTTCCTATTCATTAGCAGTTCAGCAGGTAATAATCAGCACTGAAGAGGAGGATCTGTAGCTGAGAAGAACAAAGATCTGAGTTACTCTCTGATGATTTCTTCAAAAGTTGCTTCAGAATGTGAAATCCCTTTTCTGCTTGTCCAGTTGACTGTGCATAATTTGGACTTGATGCGACATGCTCAAAATCATATTGCTCTGCAAACATTTGCCATTCCTTGCTACTGATACATGGGTCACTCACTATAGTGTGTGGGATGCCATGCCTGGCAAATATAAATTTGGTGCAAGTTATGACATGTGCTGATGATGTGTTTGCCAGCAGCGCCATTTCTGGAAAGTAGTAATCAATTACCACCAGATAGTCTTTGAAATGAAAGTACATTCCTTTGTGCCAAGGTGAAGTGGGCAGCTCTGTGCTTTGCCTGCTTCTGTGTTTTTAGCATGTGTTGTTGTGTATTTTGGGGTAAAACAGGACCCATAGGGGGAATGCACCAAGGCATCATGGGTATCTTTACCTGGTTTTTTGTTATGGCTAGTAAGGTAATGTGTTAGCATGTTGTTGCCGTCAATAAACTATAAATAGTACGTCGTGGTCCGAGAAATCATTGTTATATTCAGTAACAAAACGGTAAGGGATATAACATGTGTCACATCTGCTTACTAGTGTCTCAGCGTCCTAATTGAGTCCGGTCCGTAGACTGACTGTCTTGCTCTCCTCTTGCACAATTCTGAGATGCCTCTCATGTATCCTATTTAGAATGTCTTGTCATGAAGCTTGAAGGATGACTATCCCCCCCCTCTGGAGTAAAACTGCGGACATGACCCAACAGGCCACCCCTTGTCCATGTTCTGGATGACACTTTGCAGTTCTGTGCCTGTGCTGTTGCTTCCGCTATTTGTCTGGACTTTGTGTCAGATACGGGCAGTGCAGGAAACACCATATTGACACAGTGTTCAACATCTTCCTCAGTCGTGCTTTCACAGCTGCCTGCAGGTGCTCTGGAGAGGGCATCAGTGAGGAACAAGCTCAAAATCAAATCTCTGCATTTTCATCATGAAGCCCTGAATCCATGGGGACATTTCATTTACTTTCATTTTGATAATGGAGACAAGTGGTCGACGATCAATTTCTATGATGAAAGATGGCAGTCCATATTTGTATCCGTGAAATTGCTCTACACCATAGGCCATGCCCAAGCACTCCTTCTTGATCTGGGCATACTTGCATCCAGATCTGGTCATGGCCCTCAATGCATAGGCCTCAGCCTGGAGGAGTACTGCTCCAATACCATCTTTTGATGCGTCTGTTGACACCTTAATCTTATTGTTGTGGTCACAGAATGCTGAGACAAGCTCTGTGGCGAGTGTCTTTTTCAGCTTTTGCCACTCATTCTATGCCTATCTGTCAAACTGAAATCATAGTCATTGTACAAGAGTTCATGGATGGATGATGTCTTGGCTGTGAGGTTGACACCTTGAGTGGTTAGCTTGTCTCCAAGCTGAGGATTTCCTGAACTCACACTTGTTCTTGTTGAGCTTTAATCCATACTAATCCATACTTTGTAGAGTTTCAGGTTATGTTCTTGGACAGTGGAGCCCCAGACAATAATGTCAACTCCATCCACATCATGGATTTTATTCCAAAGGGCAGTCTGAGATAACAATACATGCCAAAGGGTGTATTGAAGGTGCAATAACTTGGTACTGCTTTTATCCAGTCTTAACTGCCAAGAGCCTTGTGATGCATCCAGCATTGTGAAGTACCTAGCTTCTGCCATTTCACTGATGCTTTCTTCATTTGATAATGTTCACATGTTCTTGCTGCACATTAGATCTAAACATGTGTCTTTCTCACTCTTCTACAGAGCACACTACGGAGTGCATCAAATCTATGAAGCAGTTCATCCAGCTAAACACAAGTGTGTTAAATACTTCTATGGCCTGTAGCCCTGCTATGGTTAGCAAAAGTGCGACCTTTCTTGTGTCCAGCCTTGTATCTAATCCAATCGCTGTGACATACAGTTTAACTGCTGCTTAAAGGCGAGACAATTTTTGCCGCCAAATTCAAACTTTCAAGAGGCTTCAGTTCCATGATGACACACTCCGCGTACTTAGTTTATTCCTGGTACCATGTTGTGTTCATGCTTTTAAAAATCTTTTGCTATCTTATGTCTTTTCTGAACAGCCTCCAAGTCATTAGTCATACTCCTGGGAAGACTGACACACACTTCCTCTAGTGTTTGTATCAACACATAATGACAGGTAATTAGTGCATCCTAGTGGTGAACATGTATAATTGCAATTGATCATCACAATCCCTGGACATCTTCAACAGGGCAGGAAAACTGCTGACCCGGATTGGGGATATTGTCAGGCAGTGGAAGGAGCACTTTGAGGAACTCCTGAGTGCAGAAGGCATGTCCTCTCCTCATGTGGCCCATAACTGTGGCATTGGTTGTTGTAGTAGTCAAGAAGCTCCTCAGTGGCAAAGTGCCAGGAGTGGATGAGATTCACCCAGAGATGCTGAAAGACTGGCACAGTGGTATAGTGGTTAGCACTGTCGCCTTACAGCATGAGGGTTCTGGGTTCAATCACTGGTTGAGGCAGGCCCTTCTGTGTGGAGTTTGCATGTTCTTCCTGTGTCTGCATGGGTTTTCTCTGGGTACTCCAGCTTCCTCCCATGCTGGTTAGGTTAATTGACAGCTCTAAATTGCTCAAAAGACTCTAAAATGGTTGTCTGTCCTTCAGTGTTAGCCCTCCTCTCGCCCAAGATAACTGGGATAGGCTCCAACACCCCTGCGACCCTGTGTGCTCAGGACAAGTAGGTTTAGAAAATGGATGCATGTGTAACACAGGTTACTAGGCCCTTAATAGTAGTCCAGCTTATGAGTTTATTGTTAGAATAAACAAATTAATATTTTTATGTGACAGAAAACTAAATAGGGTTTGATTTAAAATAATCTTACATATAAGGAATAAATAGTATTTCTAATTTAAAATCATAAATATGTTAATAAATAGAAAAACAATTAATGCACACAAGTTTATTTATATCTCTTAAAAAGAACATTTTGTTTTAATTCAAGTGTGGAAAATGTGCCTTTGTGGGTGTTAAAGTGTACAAGATCCATGCGACATGATGATTTCACATTCACAAAGTAACCAATCAGGTGCCACCGGTGTACATGTCGCCATGTGTGTTTTTCTCTCTCTCTGCCGGACTGACATCAAAATGGCCACATGCAAACTTTTTCCTGCAGATGCTACTGTTTTTTAGGTACGAGAGTAAGATATTTCAGCTGTTTTTGTCACTGTGATTATCAGCGCAGAGAGCGAAATTTTCTTTTCTGCTGTGGAATAATAAGCTGACCGTGTACTCTGCAAAGGACACAAGAGAGAACGTGAGTTATATTCATTAGCACCCATGGCACTATCCTAAACTAGCCATAAATTAGCCACATGAACTTACACATATTGAAATTACACATTGCTGAACTCCCATGGTCCTGTTTCTTCAAAAGCTGAACCTGGACTGATGAGAGCTGTGTGATCTGCATTGTGCCGGAGTATGTGTGTGTATGATGCTTGAGCCTCTGGTGACATTACTGACATTAGTTTTATAAATGGACTTCAAATGTGCATATAATAGTGTTAATATGGAGTAAAGAGGTGTTAATTTAATGTATATTGTGTTTAAAAAGAAAATGTTTATATAAAGGTGTTTTATTTACATTAGCCTCAATCAATGTTTTCTGTGAGGGAAAAAATGAAAGAGATAGCGATATGGTTACAATGATCATTGAGAAACAATGTTGTAATGGATATATATATATATATACACACACACATATGTGTGTGTGTGTGTGTGTGTGTGTGTGTGTGTATGATGAAATGTTCACCTTCATCGTGTTTCATATGTTTCCTTAGGATGTCAGGTGATGGCAACTAAGGCATATTCAGTATTTTCATGGCTTTCTTTCGGCAACTCAAGGTCTTGGTTAAATATTTAATAAGTTAATGCTAATATGAAGAATGAGAAAGGGCAAGCTGAGTTTAAACTAAACCTAACAACCTGGGATGCAGGACCTGAACCTCTGTTTCTGGAGTGAAAAAAGTGACCTAAACATGCAAAACCCTCAGCCCACCTTCAGGTTTGAAAAATTAGATAATTTAATAGTTTATCTCTTTAAAAAGTGTTGATGTACAGCTAGTCCACATCATTCAACAGAGACAGATTAACTCTACCTGTCTGTCTGTGTATTTCTCATACCCGCAGGACACTTGAACATACAACACCAATGCAGCAAAAACACACACTCACAAACACACAGATATATACATTCAAAATACAGATACAAATACAAATTTATCTTGGATTATTTATTATTTATCTATTCTTCTTATTTATTTATTTATTATGTATTCTTATTTTTATATTCTGATTTCTTATTTTATTCTATCCCTTGCATTTATAACTGTCTATTTTCCACTGTGTTTTTTTTTTTTTTTCTTTTGCTGCTGTTGCGCTGTACATTTCTCATTTTATCCTGGCTATCTTACCCCAAGTTCCCCACTGACCAGAGTGAAAATATATAATGTATACATATAAATGTATATAAACTTATAAAAATGGTCTTTCACTGTCATTTTGGCTCTGCACAGAAACCAGCATTTGGTAGACGGGCAGCAATACTGTTTTGGGAGATTTTAATCACTCACCACAAAACCCTCCTGTTCTGGGCTATGCATGAACTATGCTCATTTGTAATGTTTCCAGCAATGTGCAATACTACATATTTCAAATGACTGTACACCTACGCTGACTTTAGCCTCTAATGTCTTAATTGCTGTAAATTCATCTGTTTAAATGTGACACTATTTCCTGTTTTGGCAGGGAATATTGGCCCTTGACATAATTAGCTGATGAAAAACAATTGCACAAGATGTATTTTGCAGGACAGAGGTTGAGGGATATTTATACTTTTCCCCTCATTTTCCTCAAATAATTGCCAACTCTTTCTTGTTTCCCTGGGTTACCTGTCACCTTTCTATTTCTAAATTATTCCCATAAAAATTCAAAACTAAGAATTACTAGGGTAAAGACATATTACACCCTAACAAACACCAAGCCTCTCTAGTCCAAACAACAGGAGGATGGATTTTCTGAAGTGCTCTGCTCAGTCCTGCTTGGGGAATAACAATTAGTAGCAATTATAGGAGGCTGGTTAGCAGGCCTAACAGCTGTCAGCAGGACACAGAAAAGGCGACAGTACTCTCATTTGCATCTGAAAGCTTCAATAAGGACATATTGTATTGTGAGTGGTGCGATAATAAGCTGCGCAAAAGGCAAAGGAAATGCAGTTGGGGGCAGGTGGAAAGCCGGTGATATTTCTTTTCTCCCCAATGTACTGGAGAACAGTATGATTCCATACAACATAGATGTAGCTTTTTGACTACACTCTATCAGTGTATCACTACTTAAATAAAATCTATGAAAATCACTTAAGTTATTTGAGTTGGACATAGCAAAATAAAAACAATCATGTCATGCTTTGCTGAGAGTTAAGATAGGCCTCTGTGATGAGCTCATGTACTAGATAGGTACTGTATAAGATGTGCATGCCAGAGACTTTCCAATTAATTATAAATTGAATGCATACTCATTAATTGAAAGTAGTTTTTAGACATACAATAGAAAGCACTGGAGAACAGGTAAAAAAAAGTCTTTGGATTAACTGTCAGATTAGTTTCATAATGAATCCTTCTTGGTTTATTATGACAGTCAGAAAGGGTCTGGATGACGTCTACAAATATACAGACATACTTCATTAAACACAGTCTACAGGCTAGAACACAAAAACACAGTGAGTTTTAGAGAAGTTTAGAGATAACAGAAATCACACGCAGTCTAAGTTAAGATAGCGTTACAGCCTTGTCCAGATTATCAGCTCCCTAAGTGGAATTTCTACACTTTTCACATTAAAAATACAGGGTAGACCAAAATATCTTTATCAATTTCACAGGGCAGTATTTGTTTAAGTGACATTAAATTATTATTGGTGTTGTGCACATGAGCACAGACATTTTATAAACATTTATTGTATTAATTGTTCTCTGACAGTTTCAGACCAGTTATATAATACATGTCATATTAGATTGAGGGAAGAGATGGGACAAACTCCAAGGTTACGCTGTCAAGGGTTAATATCTTTCAAGGCAAACTAGTCATGAAGGGTTACAGTGTGTGTGTGTGCATGGTCAAAGTAGCACTACAAATTGCATTTATTCACCTTGCATGACAGGCTTGTTTTTTCCAAGCCTTCATTATTATTTGGTGGGAAACCATACATATCCAAGCTTTCAGGAGAATGTGTGTCCTAGGTGTGATTATGACTTGGATGTTTATAGGTATGGTATTTACAAATTGGAAGCTGGTTATTACAGTAACTCCAACCTGGGATGAACTCAGCAGAGGTCCATCAGTACAACAACGGACTGAAGTCATACAGGTGTTTCTACCTTGATGTTTTTTATTATTTGTGTTTAGGTTCTGTCAACGGTTCTGTCAGTTTGTGCAGATGTATCACACTGAAAGCCCATCTGGAAGTGTTGATGGTACCTTAACCGCAATCAAGTTCTAAAGAAAATTTAAACAGTATGTATTTTGAAAGGAGAGCAGCAAAGTGTTAAGTATTGAGTTCCGAATTACAAGAAAAGGACACATCAGAAAAAATACATACATACATAGTTTATTTGATCAACATCAACACTGTTTACTTTTTTGACTAATTACCTTGTTTTCAATGTTTAGAAGAAAAAACATTTGTTAAAAAGATAAATATTCCTGCATGTGAAAGAAAAACAGCAAAAAAAAAAAACCTCTAAAAGCACTAAACATTTGCTTTGTGAATGCGACTGCATTAACACTAATGGAATGCATCATCAGTCGTTAGATGCAGGGCTTAAAAAAGTTCACGTATAAGAGAGAGCATAGAGAGGAGAAAGAGAACATAGAACAGATGAGGGTAGATGTGGGATAACCAAGGGATAACCAAGACAAGGCCAAGCAGATGAGTGGTTGTAGCCACAGAAATGTCTTAAAATGTCTTAACTCCAGAGTGCTACATAATCAACACGCATGTTCAAGTGGAGGGCACTAGAGTGGAGTGACTAATGCTGCATGCATGTGTGTGTCTGTGGAAAATAGAGAATATAAATGACACAAACAGATGGCCTAGATTGATGGAAGTGCTTTCATTGCAGCTAAAGGACAAAGTTGTGTGTGTTCTATGTTTCAAGTAGTAGTGCAATGAATGCATAAAAAGTTAATTTTGGCTTTACTCTCTGAAGTCTAATAAACTCAAATACATTTTTCACGTGGAATCCTCTTTCCTATTGTTAACACAAATTTTTTTTTTTGAGTTCAGTTGATAGATAGCATTGGAGAATCCTAATGTCATGAATACATGAATACAATGTCTACTTGCAATATGAAAGTGACAAATCCATTCTATATTCAATTTCTTTGACAAAATGGCATGTGTTTCGGAGTGCTATGATTGTCAGTTTTCTTTTTAATTTTGTCTTTGGTGGTAATTATAAAACACTGAATTTTAACCCTTGTCTTACTTTACCAACTTAACTTACTTTACTTACTTAAGTTATTTTGTTTTATTCCAGTAAACCGCCCTAACATAAATCTTGAATGATACATCATGAATGATACAATATCGAAAGATTTTTTTTAAAATTAATAATACATCTCATAGACATGTCCTTGTACATATTAATGGACTATTTCATCACAAAGGCTAAACTGAGGCCAAAAAATTAACTCATTTGATTTGAATTTAGCTAATTTCATGAATTTCATTATGCCCCTGGTTAGGTCTCCCATGGCAAACAGGTCCTTGCCATGGGAGCCCACCATGGACAAACAAACAACAAGGACCATTATGTCGGATTGGTGTTCATGAGGCCCCCACCCTGGAGCCAGGCCCGGGGTGGGGGCTCGCAGGTAAGCGCCTGTTGGCCAGGACCTGGCCGGCCTCGAAACAGCCCCCGAAACGGTAACGTGGGCCCGCCTTCCAGTAGGCTCACCACCCGCAGGAAAGTTCAAGAGGAACCTCCCCGATCTGAACCTGAGTGGTGTACTGCTATTGGACTTGCTAGTCACAATTTGTCCATAATGAACACCATGTTCGAGCATAAGGGTGTCCATCAATGCACATGGCACCAGGACACCCTAGGCCGCAGGTTGATGATCGACTTTGTTGTCATTTCATCTGATCTCCGGCCACATGTCTTGGACACTCAGGTAAAGAGAGGGGCTGAGCTGTCAACCAATCACCACCTGGTGGTGAGTTGCATCCGCTGGCGGATGAGGAAGTTGGACAGACCCGGCAGACCCAAACGTATTGTGAGGGTCTGTTACAAACGTCTGGCCGAGCCATCTGTCAGAGAGGTCTTCAACTCCCACCTCCGGGAGAGCTTCTCCCAGATTCCGAGGGAGGCTGGGGACAGTGAGTCCGAGTGGACCATGTTCTCTGCCTCCATTGTCAACGCGGCAGCTCGAAGTTGTGGACGCAAGGTCTCTGCGTCTAGACAGGATTTCTAGTCCAGTTTGGGAACCACAAGATTTCATCTCTGGTTTTTGCAGATGATGTTGTCCTGCTGGCTTCACCAAATCAGCAACTTCAGCATGTGTTGGGGCAGTTTGCAGCTGAGTGTGAAGCAGCAGGGATGACAATCAGCACCTCCAAATCTGAGGCCATGGTTCTCGACTGGAAAAGGGTGGCGTGCCCTCTTCGGGTGGGTGGAGAGGTCCTGCCTCAAGTGGAGGAAGTATCTTGGGGTCTTGATAACAAGTGGAAAGGGAAAGATGGAGCATGAGATTGACAGGCGGATTGGTGCAGTCAGCGCAGTCATGATCATGGTCATGAACTTTGGGTAATGACTGAAAGGACAAGATTGTGGATACAAGCGGCCGAAGGTGTGTGCAGGCCTCCTCTCTGAGTTGTGGCTGGAGGTCTCAAACCGGGTGTAGAAGGTGTTGAGGTCATCCAGCAGGTTGCCTGTGGGGCTGATGATGCTGGTGGGGGTCTTGTAGTCGGTGATGTGCTACAGGCCTTCCATCCATCCTGGATCAGCAGTGGTGTAGAAGCTGTCCAGCTTCTCCCTGTACTGCGTCTTGGCTGCTGTGATGGCTTTCCTCAGTCTACACTTTGCACTTTTTTAAAAGCAAGAGTGCGAGTATGCAGCATGTGTCATACCTGACTGTTGATCCAGGGCTTCTGGTTGGGGAACTTCCAAACTCGTGTGGTGGGCACAATGTTATCCACACAGGTGCTAATGAACCCAGTCACGTACTCAGCGTAGTCCTGTACGCTGACAGAGGAGTCCTCCACAGTGGCTGCAACTTTAAAAACATCCCAATCTGTTTGAGCAAAACAGTCCTGCAGGATCATTTCAGACTCTGGGGTCCAGGGTTTGACCTTTTTGGTCACAGGGTTGATTTGTTTCAGTCTCTGTAAGCCGGGTACATGAAGAGGGATATGTGGTCTGAGTGGCCAAAATGTTGCTGTAAACATGGTCCAGTGTGTTTTTGTCTTGGGTGGGAATGTCCACATGTTGATGGTATTTGGGGAGTACAGTGCTTAAGTTGCGCCGGCGACAATAAAATCAGTATTGGGATGAGCAGTCTCGAGCCCGCTGATGACGTCATGGAGTACGCTGAGTGCCGCCGTGGAGTTGGCTCATGGTGGGATGTAAACAGCAGCCAAAAACACAGCAGTAAATTCCCTTGGTAGATAATAGGGATGACATTTCAGCAGTAAAAACTCCACATCTGGTGAACAGTGCATAGGGCAGTCTGT
>JBAJHX010000115.1:22449172-22461762 GCA_037176925.1 Amniataba percoides | reverse complement strand
TCCCTTGGTAGATAATAGGGATGACATTTCAGCAGTAAAAACTCCACATCTGGTGAACAGTGCATAGGGCAGTCTGTACATTTTTGCACCACGAGCTGTTGATAAGCACACACACACCTCCCCCTCCATCCTTACTGGAGGCTGCAGTCTGGTCCCCTCAATGTATGGAGTGAGTCTGTAGCTGGATGGCGCATTCTGGGACTTTACTTGATAGCCAGATCTCCGTGAAGAGAGCACAGCACTCCCTAGTTTCCCATTGCATTGTTATCCTGGCTCGTAGCTTGTCCAGTTTGTTTTCCAGCGACCGCACATTGGCTAACAAGGGGCTAGGTAGCGGTGGTCTGTTGGTAGGGGCTTTTAGCCTAGCATGTAGCCCTCCCCTCTTGCCTTGCCGCTACCATCTCTGGAGCGCTCTCCTGGGGTCAGCTAGCTCACTCGGACCTTCCTGGGAGTGATGTTGGTGGTGGCTGCTGCCGTGGACAATGAACTGTAGCTCTGATGATATGAGTCCTTCGAAAACAACTCAATGCGATTTGCCAATGTCCAATAGTGTCTGTCTGTCTATATTAGCAGTGCCCAACATCTGTGCACTGTAGAAAGACTGAGCAAGACACAAAAAAATAACAAAAAGCTGGCATTCTAGAGTGGAGCGAGCAAACACGTCTGCTACAGGGGGCGCCATGAGTGATGAGACTATGAGTGATGATAAACTGTGGTTTATAAAGCTGTGGTTTACTGGGTTATTATTGAACTTTCAGTACTGGGTTATTATTGAACTTTCAATGGTTCAAACATGTCAACACATCAACATAACAATACACTTTTATTGGTATTTCTGTCTGGATATAAAGTCAAATACACCTTATGATCCACCCAAAATATTTAATGTTTTATACCAAAAAAGACACGGGCAATGACTCATATACTGGTCTCTGCCAAATTCTGTCTTGTACTCCCTGTCGTATGTGAGGGGGTGGCACACTGTAGCAGAATGTTGTGTAGTACTTTTGCCAGCTTTAAAATGTTGCATAAGAGAGGTATAAATAAACTCTCTCTGAGCACAGATGGCATTGTGGAACCCCTGTGCGTAAAGGGACACTTACAAACGCAGATAAACCAGTTTTATGCTGATGGATTCAGAAAACAATCCTACATTGAAAAATGAAAGCTAATACCTCACATTCTTGTCATGTTTTGTGATATTATTTGGGCCTTCTTGGCAGGGAAATTTTTCTTGGGTATATTCACTACAACAATTTATTAAACTACATGGCCAAAAGTAAAGTGGATTTTGCAAACACAGGGGTAACCCATTTTTCAAGTTTCAGTCTTTCTATTGGTTGTTGAACCAGACTGCAGCGATTTGCTCAAATCACAGCAGCTTTAAAAGGTTAAGTACTGATGTTAGGTAATTGCTCATTTGCCACTGTACACCATAACCACTGTGCTTCATGTGCATCGAGTTGTAAATCCCCCTGTATACATACATACATACACACACACATATACATATGTATACGTATATATATTACACACACACACACACACACACACACACAGAAGGTTATATCAGTCAGATATGATGTTAATGTTAATGTTAATTTAGGGCAGTGCTACAAACACCAATGCACAGCTTGAGATGGGAAATCAACTTGTTATGGTCAACAGTATCAATGCAGTTAAAAAGTTACAGTAGGATCATCAACATTAGCACTGAGTAAAATACCATTAAAAACTCTTAAAGGGGCATACATAGATGTTATGTAATTTAAAAACACAACACAAACTATCCCTTTGAGGAGCCTTGAAGGAATAATGCCTAAGTTGTAATTTGTAGATTTCATTTGTTGGTTTCAAGTTGGCAATGATTTTCATGAGGCTGAATGACAATGGGTTATAATTATATGATGTACACACAATCGGATCTTATTTTGAAAGAAATTCAGTGTCGCACATACCAGAAAATATATTCAGGTGGGTGACAATGATATTAAATATGGTTCTTGGTCTACGGAAGTGATTTGCAATTAAGCTTCAGTAATATATTTTGCATGCAGCGTTGTGGTATTTTGTGTGACATCCTCTTGGATTTTCATGGAACACACTGTTTTTTTCTTCTGCTCTTCTCTTTGACATTGCTGTCTAGGTGCTTGGGTGGTCTCATTCTAACTTTCAGAACTCTGGATAATTGTAAAATTGTAGATTTGAAATAGAAAATTGTAGGATAAAATTGTCTTTTAGTATGGGAGGCTGATAGAGCAGTGCATAGGATTTTATTTGACTGTAAAAGAGTTTCCATGACTCCTTCAGAACGTATGATTCACACTGTGAGAACAGGCAGACTAGCTCCATGTTGAGGTGTCCAGGAGAAGGACTTCATTGGCTCAGAGCACAGCCAATGGAGTCCTTCTCCTTGTGTATCCTGCGCTGGGAAAAAGGAGGGCAAACACCAAGAAGAGGGCCAAATACTTTGGGCTTTGTGGTGGAGTGGCCAGCCATTCGAGCACTGCTAGCTACCAGTTGAGAGAAAGTAGCTGTGTTTGCATATGCTGTTTTCAAATCCAGAACCAAAGGAGATGGAGTACCTGGGACATCAAGTGGATGGACCAGAATGTCAGCTGACAGGGCTGCATAGCAGTTTGAGAGACTCTGCTTGAGTCTCTCTTTCTAGTTTCTCCTTGATTTATTCAATTTTTTCCTTCATGTCACCCACAATACTGTTCTTATTTGGTCTTCAGTCTAGTTTTATTTTGTGATGTGGATATTCCAGCATCTAGATTTCTAGACTTTAGATTACAGTCTCTACAGTCGCTTTTTTAAATTAGATTAGGGTCTTTACTGTACTGTGAGTACTGTAATGACTTGTTGCTCGGTGAAGCACTTTGAAACATAAACTACTTTTATCATTTGAATAAATACAGTGCACATATGTGTATGTGTAACTACATACCTCGGAGTGTGTAACAGGCACCGAACTGATGCCAGCATTGACAGCAGTCCAAGAGCGAGCAGTGAGAACACAAGCAAAAAGCGGGTACAGATCTCCAGCTCCTAGTCTGCGGCTGTAACACTCCACCTCAGACATGTCTCTTTTAATCAAAGCCTGCCACAGCCGACAGTAGTCCAACCTGAAGTCTGGCTGTAGGACCTGGAGGGGAGAATGGGTCATTAGGTGCCTTTTCCACTTTTTGAAACATTATTTAACTGTAAACATGAAATTATGTAGTGCTAATCTGTTTATTTAAGAATAGGCTCAATGTGTATTTTTCATGAAAGCTTCTAAGCATGTAAGCTATCACCTACACTTGTATCTATGGGAATGAACACAACCACTGAAACCCTGAGCACAACTGACAGTGTTTGCCGGTTGGAAATTTGCAAGGGTTGATGAATTCTTTCTGTTTAGGTATACTGTATATTTCATTTTCTATATTTCTATTGTCGTGAGTTTACATTGTCTTTGTCATTGGTCATCAGAGTACAGTGTCTTCAACCATGAACTGTGAATTGTGAAAATTGAAACAGCATTAACAAAGTATTTTGTGTGCATTTATGTAAACAGGTTTTCATAAAGCATTTGACATTTGAATCTCACTCGACAGCAGAAAAAATAGCTGTTCAGTTCCCCAGCTAAGAACCCTTGCAATTTCCAGACCAACTACAACAAATAACCAATGTGTATTATGCAGCTGG
The DNA here is from genome assembly GCA_037176925.1 of Amniataba percoides. NCBI lineage: Eukaryota > Metazoa > Chordata > Actinopteri > Centrarchiformes > Terapontidae > Amniataba > Amniataba percoides. The sequence continues at coordinate 22,458,069 of JBAJHX010000115.1, read as the reverse complement.
TATTGATACTGAAAATGACTGTGTGTATGTAAGGGATGGATTAATATTGTTCTCCACAATGACAGCTGATATCAGTAGTCATTTGGAATATAATGGTGCCATTCTGGTCTGAGGGAAGTCTGTGTGTGTGCATGTCCATGTGTACTATTTGTATATATGTGAGGTAATGATAAGGCATTTTCTTATTTATGACTCCATTCTCTTCATGAATACAGGAACAATCAGTAAACAAACTCATGCCAGACCTGTGGATCTCTTCAACAGCCTGCAGCAGCAAGTGTGTTAAAAATCAAAGAGTATGTGTGCAATGTGTGTGTGTTTAGAACACAGAGTGCACATATGCAGCAGTGTGATTAAGGCTAGGGTGCATCAATCCAAGCACACTTCACTCTGCTAAGAACAACATGAAATTAGTTGTTTATCAAAAAGCTTTTATCGTGCTGTAGCTCTAGTAAAAATGTGTGTTTGTGTGCGTTTACTTGTGAAAGTGTGTGTGACATTTATGTTTTTCTATGTGCATCTTTACTGTGTTTGTTTTTCTACTTATTTACCCAAGGCCTCAGCCAGCAACATGAAAACTGGGACAGCAGTATTAGAGCCTGGAGATAGCCCACCTGATACAGGCCGTGGTCGAGCAGGACAATCTCAGTCTTCTTGCCCTGGGGACACTTATGCACCAATACGTTGCCTGGGTGTGGGTCACAGTGAACAAAGCCATGGACAAAGATCATTTCACTGTATATCTTACCCAGGTTTTCTGAGATCTGTTGGAAACATATCAGGTAGTTAAATTCAAATAGATTACACAAAAAATATGTAAAAAAAAAAGACATTTAATACTGCTGTCACACATGTCCAGTTATTGATTTATTAGTTATTATCATAAATGATTTATGCATATAGTACAATATATGGTAACCACACACAAAAATGAACTTTGAAAAACTGTGAAAAAACAAATTAATTAACCATTACCCATCTATTTCATTGGACCAACACACTTAAATTCTTACAAATTATTTTGATTGGGCACTTGGTGAAGTATAATCTTCAGCATCAGCCATTCAACTCTATCAATCTCCTGCTGTCTAAAGATTGAAACTATTAACAGTTAAGTCTGTCACTTTAAATTCAAAATCCAAACAAATGATTGACCATGAGAAAAATTATATATTATTATCATATGATTATAAATTATTCTGCATTTAAAGTTCAGTACATATGTGAAACAGAGCCTGTCTTATGTTGTCACTCTGTTATCACTATTACATGCCGTATTATCAGTAAACTGGGCTGTCTGAAAACTAACAATGTAAATATTTTTAATTCAGCACCATAGACTGAAATATGATAATTTTGCTGGCTTTATAATATTGAACTCCTTCCATCTAACCCGCTTTATCCTGCACTCAGGGTCACAGGGGTGCTGGAGCCTATCCCAGCTATCTTAAGGCAAGAGGCTGGGAACACCCTAACCCTCGCCAGTCATTCACAGGGCCACACTGAAGACAGACAACCATTCACACCTATTGTGGGAGGAAGCCGGAGTACCCGGAGAGACATAGGGAGAACATACAAACTCCACACAGAAGGGCCTGCCTCAATTGGGGATCGAATCCAGAACCCTCTTGAGGCAACAGTGCTTACCACTACACCACTACGCTGCCCATTGAACGGCAGATAATTAATTTCAATGTTATAAAATCAGAATCACCTTTTAGCTTGGAGCACTAAGGTACCACAAATGAATTGCTTATGGCTCACTAGTTCAGAATTAGGCTACATGGGATACATTGAGTATTGCAATTGTATTGTATATTGTATAGCTTTGGCCAGTATTATGAATGAAAAAACAACAAAACTATCCTGTCCTCTACAAAGCTCAATGATCGGTGTGAATGCTGGCAGCATTCGGGGAATCATCCACCTAAATCACGTTATGTGAAAACATAATGACAAATAGATTCTTAATTCTGCTCCACGTGTTAGCACAACTGACCAGAATGAAAAGCAAGAAACAGTACATTCTTCAAGCATGCATGAGGTGCTGTTGACCTTGCCACACCAACAATTTGTTTAGACATATGACCTTTTGTTTTTCTCATGTTAGTACAGTAATTATTGTCATGTGTTGAATGCTCTTTAGTTGAATCTAAAGTACAGTGGAGGTCTCCTATTACATTTTTCTGTCCTGAAACATAGGAATTTGCAAGAAATAAATCAGTAAAAATCTAGGATCATATTCATTGGGACCATAACCATTTATATATATGACTGAATATTTTGACTTGTGTCATAAATTTTATAAGGTTCTATTGAAGTTTATGAACAACATCCATCCAGTTCATGCAGAAATATCTTAAATTCTAATGACATGGGGAGAATGAAGAGAAATCTGAGCTAGGCATTGTACAATAATCATCATGTCAACAGGCCAAGTTCAGAGGAAAGTCTATTTGGGCCCTCATCCATCTTGCGATTATACACACAGACACAGTGTCTAGCATGCACCACTGCCACTTAGTAATTCTATCCGTTCTGCTGCTCGCTTTGTGTGTGTCTTTTATTATGTCCTTTACCTCATCAGCTGTTTTACAACACTCATCATCACTGCTTAATGCTCAGATATGTTTTATGTGTATGTGGATTTATAATAAACTATTGGCTCCGGTAACCTACACACAGCACTGCAGAGAAAAGGCAGAGCAGTACCTCATTGACATTGATGCCGTGTTTCTTCATATACTCCCTGTCATTGACCTGCCCTCCCGCAGCAAACTCCATGGTCAGGATCCTCTTTGTGGATAGATTCCAGTGGATCATTGGAATCTGTAAAAATAGGGAGAGGGAGAGAGGTGTGGAAGAAACCGAAATGTTGCTTTTTCCCCATACATTTTTGCCCTATTTAGAAAATACACAATACATCTGTAAAAATTTTCATATTGATTTAAGTGATTTTAAGGGACTCAGAAGGAATTAAATTAGATGAAAAGATTTGATACCAGATACCTCAGTAGATTACAAACTATTTTAAACAAGGAAAACGTACAAATTAAAGAAACAATCAATTTAAGAAAACCAGTTCAACTTGGTTTCTTTGTTAACTTACTGATTTATTATCAGTCATCCAAACAGTTAGGGCTAAATCTGATTGATGATTGCTAATGATGTGATCATTTTTTAAAGGTTATGCCTGTACATAAAAAATGAATTGTAATTTGGTCCCTACAAATACACATTTAAGAAATAGTTGAGGGTACTATCAACTATCAACAAACAAATCATCTGCAAGAATCTTGCAGTCTAAAATATTTGACTGTTTTCCTGTCCCCATGGTGAACCACTTGAAAACCTGCATAATAATGCTCAATGATTGATTTACTGGGTAAAGTACTGATAGTTGTGATCATCTATAGGGTGTCTCTTGTGGGTAGATATGAAATGAAGTCCTATTCACATGAACCAGAGTTAATAAGAGTTGTAACGTATTCAAACGAAGGACCAGAAAATTAATTGACAATTTACTTGAACTCCAACTCTGTCTAGTGTATGAATATGGCATTCTGCTAAACCTCATCTGCTACAATTTCATAAAAGCCACAAAGGTAGCACACAGGAAGCTGCCATAAACAGTAGGAAAGTCTGACCTTTGTTAACTGTCTTCTGTGCAATTTTAAATACACTCTCAGAACATTTCTAGTATGTGTGCAATAGGGTAAAAAAATAAATTGGCTTATAGACCTCCATAGGCCTGTTGTTTTAAAAGAAAGCCCTGTAAAAAAAAGTTTAACACTTTAACATTTTAATTTATGTACTTTGTGTGTACCTTGAGGAAAGGGAAGTGGGCCAGCATCTTGGCTACCCTCTCAGCATTGTGTCCCTCATTAAGGAAGTCTAGCTCCAGTGGCATGTTCTTCTTAGCCTCTTCCACCAACCACATGAAGGCAAAGTCCGGGAAGAGCCAATGGACCATCCTCAACAACACCTTCAAATTAAATGTCAGAATCAGACTCACTGTCCAGTACACTAAATTGTACATATGCAGTGGTATCATGTCAATAGCAGACACATTATCCAAGCAAGTATTACTGTAGCTAAAAGGTAATTCATGGGATTCTGTCCTGAAGGTTATTACTCAGTAAGAAGTAAGTAAGGAAGGAACCCAGGAAGCTCGCTCGCTCTCTGCCTCTCTGGACAGCTGACTGTGTGGTTGGTGTATTCTGCCGTCTGGGGTTATAGAACTTTGTTGAGGTTTTCTCGAGGGTGGAGGTTGGGAGCCCCTTCAGTTAAGTTGAAAGGTGGTTTTTCTTTTGTTCTTTTGAGCATTGGTGAGTTGTTTAGTTTTGGTTCTTTTTGTTGGTGTCCTTATTCTGCGGCCTCTGCCTGTTCTGTGGCAAGCTTGTTTTCAGTTTACGACCGTTTTTCCTTTGTTTTACAATAAACTTGTTTTATTTGTCAACCAATTGTCTCTCTCCTTTCCTTCAAATCAACCTAACATCAATGGTTACTCCCTTACACCATCGGGACGTAACAGAAGTATTAGAGTGAACAATGGTGGAAAAAGTTGTCAGACAACCCATGTATTTGTAAAATATTGCATTAAGAATCACTCTTAGGTCTTCAAGTACAGTTCCTTCAGGCACAGCCAAAATACCAAACAAATCCTAAAAAAGCCATTAAAAACTTCAAAAAATTCCATTGGTTGCATAAAATACAAAAGTAATTACTATAAAAGGTCATGCTTTTTATTAAAAAGACACTATTTTTGTTGCCACGTTTCGAGACAAAACTGACAAAAACGAGGAGCCTAACACGGGATATACGCCTGAAGATACAGATTCTCAGTGAGGAAAGGTAGAGCTTCCGCCAGATAGCCAGGAAGTGCAGATGCTGTCCTTCAGCAGTTGGATACACTCTGAAGAAATACAGACAAACCAACAGCTTGGAAGACAAACCAGGATCTGGGTGTCCAAGGGTTTCTTCAGCATGAAATGGCCACACCCTGATCCACATGTGCAGGAAAAACTGCTGAATGACATCACAGGAGCTTCAGCAGCAGTGGTTAAACCAAATTGGTGTCCACTGTTCCACCCACGCCATATGTGCCAACTTTTAGATCATGGTTTAAGGTTCTACAAGACTGTCAAGAAGCCCCTGATCAATGAGAGACACATGTTAGCCTGGGGTTGTTGGGCTCAAGCACACAAGAACTGTATAGCCAGGAATTGGAAGAAGATTCCGTGGTCAGACAAGTCCAGTTTACAGCTTTATCTTCCTCCTGTTAATGTGAGGGTACACAGAAGCCCAGGCGAAACATTATCTCCAGTATGTACAATTCCTACTGTCAAACATGGATGAGGCAGTGTCATGGTTTGGGGATGCATGAATGCTGCTGCTAGTGTTGGTCATCTCACTGTCTGTGATGGCACATTGAACTCTGCCAAGTATTATGCCATTCTCGAAACCCGCATGCTCCCTTTTGCACATGCACTGATCCGTCGAGGTCAAAACTGGATGTTTCAACAAGATAATGCCCCTTGCCACACCTCCAGAATTTGGCTTCAGGAGCAGAGTATCCAGATCTTAGAGTGGCCAGCTCAGTCCCCGGATATGTGCCGCACTGAAAATCTGTGGTGGATTATCAAAAAGTGTGTTTCAAAGCACTACCCAAAGAATTTAGAAGAATTAAAAGCAGTAATTCAAGAAGAATGAGACAAGATTGCCCCTTAACAGTGTGAAAAGTTTGTGGGGAACATGCCAGCCAGGATTAGAGTTTTATGGCATGCCAATGTCAGGACTACTAAATATTGATTTGATGATGTGATGGTTTATTTGTTTTTTGTTCAGCTTTGAACACATTCTGTTATTTGTTATCCGTACATTGGCATAGTTTTAGGTGATAGTGTATTCATACATTAGTCTGTTATTACGTGCAATATCCTCATGTGCAGCATCTTTCTTGGAAATAGTCATCACCATTCAAATGTCTCAACCCGGTTTATTCACTTTCACAACTTCTGTATACTCCTTATCTCCTTATCTATCTTGTTACCCAGATACTTTATTGTTGTATGTTTATTTTTATTTATTCTCTTATTTATGTTCTCTTATTTTAAAGTTTTGACAATTTCATCAAGTTTTAACAATTTTCTATTATTATTTATTATTGTTATATTTGTACTGCACTCTGGCACAGCAATTTCCTTCGGGATGAATAAAGTTGTCGTATTCGTATTCTGTTATTTTTTACTTTGATACCGACACTGTTGAGAACTGACAAATTAACTGAAACAGTCAAGAATTTAGTTTTTCTTGTAAACAATAAACAAAACAAAAAAAATATAATTTGTATTTTTGTGTCTGTCTAATGCAGCCACACCTTTTGAAAAACAAAAGATTTTTCGACAAATATGTTGTCTGAAAACTTTTTGCCACCACTGTATACTATACACTACAGTGTATAAACTATGTGTAGTCAATTAAAACCCATTTTGTACACTTCTTTACAAACTGCAACTGTCTCTCTCACACATATCTGAGACCACTTTGCCCTGGAAATAAATAAAGTATTTCTCTATCTATGTACTGATATATCTATCAACACATCTATCTATCTGTGAGGCACTGGAACCAACATTCAAGATCATAAGGATGTTTTATACTGCACTGAAATTCTTATAAAATGTAAATACTGTCCATTAGCCCTTTTCGAGATAAACAGAAATTTGATCATCTTCACAGTAACTTGAGACAATTGTGTGATGTTTAATGATTAAGAATCTGTTTCATCCTTCCCTCTCTTTTGATCTACATCAAAACAGCAAAAAGCAATGGTGGTATCTAACCAATTACATTTACTCAAGTACTGTAATTAAGCACAAATCTGAGTACAGGCACTTATTAGGTTTCCATTTTATGCAACTTTACACTTCTATTCCATCACATCATATATGGTATTCTTTACTACAGTTCATCCAATGAAAACCATGTTTGAACCAGTACAAACTTAAGCCCAATGTTTAGGGTTAGGGTTACTGTATTATTGAAATACAATATAATGGACCAATTTTAAACACTATAACTAAACTATAACGTAAACACTATATCACTAAGAAGAATTTAAATCCCAGGGTCAACACTAGACATACAAGGTCTCAAATCTTGTGCAACTGTGTTCAGTTGTGACAGACATCTTGAGGAAGACTAATTTGTTTTAAAATAATCCAAATTAAAATTAGAGTTGGCCTTGCCAAAACAAGCCTCGGAGTTTTGAAAAGTACACAACCATATTCTTACTTATCTGAATCACTCACCAATAACACGGTACAGGTTAGGATGTGTTGATATTGCAGCTAAAGGATCAAGATGTCAGACACGGCACATAATTAGTCTGCTCTAACACAACGTTAGTATATAACATCTAAAGCAGTTAAACATATACATTAATGCATTAGTAATATTAATACAAAAACATCACATATAACAATATAGACAATTATTCGTCATTATGAGTAGTACTAGTTTTACTTTTGATACTTTAAATAAAACTTGATAAGCAAATATATCCTAAATATCCACTTATTTAATCTTGGTTTACACACCAAATTTATTGCATGTTTGTTGTTCCTGGACAAGGAATGCCTCCTTTGTTGCTCCTCCTGAGGTGCTTTTTTGTTTCCCTATAAGTTTTTTTTCCTTATAGAGATAGAGGGTGTTGCATGCTGTGCACATATTAAGTCCTTTGATACCAGTTAACATATAAGACAATGGAGAAATAAATAAAATTTACCTTTACACCCCCCACCCCCAAAACTAAGAGCTCTGGGGAACCAGGACACCACCAACACTTACTGTGTTCATTTCAGATTGGTTTAACAGATAGACTTACCTCCATTACCACAATGTCCTTGGAGCTCTGTCTTTGGACTTTGGGGTGTTGAACTTTGACGGCCACTGTTCTCCCATCATGCAGCACTGCCTTGTGGACCTGGGCTAAGGAGGCTGCACCCTGAGGCTTTTCCTCAAAGGAGACAAATAACTCTGACAGCTGCAGGAGAGAGATAGGGATGAGAAGGAAAGGATGGGTCAGAACAAAGCACATATGAAGGATAGAAAATGATAAAGACAGGTGTGAAAGAGGTGTGGAGTTGGAAGTAGGAGAAGAGTGTCATCATAAATCTGATCATCTCAGTTTTTTTTAAACAGTTATCAGGCACTATACATCTGAAGAAGGATAAACAAATTACAACCAGGTGAGAGGTGTACATGTGTATATGTGATTAATTCTGATTTTTTTTTTGCTTTGGCAAAGTATGGATTTGCTATGCCATGAAAATAACACACCAAATTCAGTGAAGTGAGACAATGTAAATTGTCCTTGAAAAAGGACAAAAAAAAAATCATTGTAATGATGATGATTCTTGTGTTTGAGAGCACTGAACTGACACTAAACCAAGATTGAGTCAAGAGTGGGGCAAGAATGTGTTCCGAAAGAGACCAGTGGGTCAAGGTCTAAAAGATAGGGGTATGTAATGATGTAAATTGTAAATGTAAAATGTACATTTTAACTGACTATGACTACTGTGAATTCTAAAAAAGTGCCCTTTATTTACCTTAACATCAGAGGTAAAAAGCCTTTCTCATGCTAACGAGAAAGTTTTACATTTTATCCTCAGAGCATGCAGTGAGTTAATGGAGGGGTCATTTACTTTGTCATCTCTTGATTGATGATACTGTCAGGTATATTTCTTGTTTTCAGTAAACTGAATATATCCACCTCTAACTACTTTGAATAATCAGAATGAGAATCAGAATCACAATCAACATAACATAACATAACATAACATAACATAACATAACATAACATAACATAACATAACATAACATAACATAACATA
>JBAJHX010000115.1:22374678-22389685 GCA_037176925.1 Amniataba percoides | reverse complement strand
ATGTTGTTAGGGAGGTCTAAACCAGAAAAATTAACTTGCTGATGGATAAAAAGTGGTCATTTAAAATGCCAAAAAAGCCTCTGAGTGGCAGCATGTGGCAGACACTGTGGTCTGGCAACAAAATGGATGTGCAGGGGTCAGGAGATTCCCCCTTTGATAAGAAACTGACAGGTATTAGATTAGGGAATCCAAGCTGAGGCATTGAAAACAGCATCACTGTAAATGCAATTCGCCCTACTACCTTATTTATTAAAATAAAATTCAGAAAAGGCAAGTATTGTTGATAGTAACAGTCCATATTTGAAATATTCTTTTGCAATAATACAAATCACTGTTTGTATTTATTATTCTAAGTCATGTTTTTAGGCTTTCATACTTTTTCTGTGCTTCATTCTTCTTCAACGGAGTTGTAGTTTCTCATTTCTCCAGTTTATGTTTAGTACACATGGTTCAGTTTGTATGGAAGACTGCACATTCTCTGCCAAGTTTGTTTTTTATAAATTTGACAAGAAATTGGTATATTTATTAACACCCGTGGTGACTTTCAATACTATACTTAGTTAATTTCATATTATCTGAGCCCCTAAACTGTTATCATCACTGTATGTAAAAGTGTCTTGTTTTAATGTGGATTCTACCGTACATCCATGTTTTTCCCACCACAGTGCCTCAGCCCTGGAACCGCTTTGGTGGAAAAGGGGTAATCTTACAAAAGATGTTTTACTTTCAGTTTCTATGACTCAGAACTGTACTGTTGTGTGTTGTTCAGGGTTAATCTTCATCTCCAACCCTTTCCTGCTGGGCTCTCAACATTTCTGGATCAGACAGTGTCTTAAGACCTACACTCAGAAGCCCAACATTTGCAACCTGGACATGCATATGTCTCCTTGTGACACCCAGGACATCTGGGCCAGGAGTGCACATGATCTTAGGTGACACTAACTATGCTCTTCCCCTCTGTTTACCTCTGCCTGTTTACCGTTGCTGTGTAATGCCATAAAGCATTTTAAGTGAAAGGAGGGAGAAGCTGCTTGCCTAACTCAGACATATCTTTTGATCAAAGTGGACTTTTGGAGAAGATTTCATACCACATCCACGCTTAGTGATTTTAAGTGTAAGTTTGCTTGGTGTCTGCTGCCTTCCACAGTTTTCCTTCCTCTGGAAAGAGTAAACCAAAGACCCTACTAGAGAGGCTGCGCTGGGTCACTCTGGGATATCATTACAACTGGGATACCAAGGTAAGTAACACATTGTTTTGTTAGAGAATCCTGTAAGTAGTAGTCACTTTGACTTAGAGTTGTAAAGCTGTTATTCAGCTGTAAAGTCTGATGATACACTTTAAACACCATAAACCACACTGTGCCCAGTTTAAGTAAAAAAAATTAGTATTCATTCCTGGCCTACAAAATAAAAGATTTTTATAATAAAAAACAAATAGATTCTGTAATTTAAAAAAAGAAATGCAGGCACTTATCCTGTACAGTACTGTTGTCCAATGAAACTTCCACTTTTATTATTACTGTGAAATTATGTACATACAGTCTCTTATGTCATCATCTATACCTAAAACAGTAATTGATTAAGAGCAATCAGGAATATGTTTTCTTCATTCTTCATCTCCATTTAGTTTTTGATAGGTCTATTTTAATTTCAGTAGATATGACAGAAAGTCATGTTGTTGCCTTTTCACAAGTTTGCAACAAAAATAATAAAGGACAATCGGGTTATTTAACATTTTATAGCCTGTTACAAAATATCTCTTCACTTTTCTTGTGTTATTGTCCAAATTGTCCCTTGTTCTTACATTTACAGACTTATTCTGCCAACCATTACACTCCTTTCCCAGCTGATCTCCACTTGCTCTCCTTCCATATAACCACTGCATGTGGGTTCCCAGGATTCAACGCAGAGGCTGGAATCCTTAACTACTACCGATCTGATTCATCACTGGGAATCCATGTGGATGAGTCAGAACTAGATCACAGTCAACCACTGCTGTCTATCAGGTGAGTGGGGAAGGACTGTCTTGAATTAAATACTGCTGAGAGAAAAGGGATTCTTCAACACATCAAGGGTTTTAGAATGCCAATGCAGTTATTTGGTTTTTTTTGGATGTAGCAATCCAGAGTGTTATTATTTTGGAAAGAAAAACTCTTCTTTGCCTGATGTACTGAACTGAATATTTTGTTTTAGTTTTGGGCAATCCGCAATCTTCTTATTGGGAGGCCTCCAAAGACAGGACCCTCCAATAGCTATGTACGTGCATAGTGGTGACGTGATGGTGATGTCGGGACAGAGCCGCCTCCTATACCATGCTGTCCCACGCATCGTTCCAGCACCTCAGGAACAAACAGCTTCAGAGATGGAAGGGTGCAGCCCGGCCTCATCCCTGCAGAATGGCACTGTGGTGGAGCCAGTATCACAGGAGGACTGGGTAGTGTGCTCCAGGTACATCCAGAGCTCTAGAGTGAATATGACTATTAGACAGGTGCTGGCACCTGGGCAGAGCTTCCCAGAAATGCCCTTTTCACATCAAAAGGATGATGTAGGCCAGACAGTGGGGTACGACAGTGGGCCAGTTGACAGAGAGAATGTGAAAAGGAAAAGGACTAGTAGCTGCGACTGTAATCTAGAGACATGAAAGAGGCCACATACTGTAACATTCACTTGGAGACATGCATATGTAACCAAAATTTGCAGTGATATTGGATTTCTTGTCACCTTGCTAAAAAGAAGCTGCCTAAGTCAAGATATACTGTGTGTAATTCTCAGGAAGGGTCTGTAAATAATGTGTAAATAAAAGCTGTCTACTTACTCACCTTCTAAGACCATAAACTGATTATCCACTAGAGGGCAGCAAACCCATATCTCTGGAACCAGCCATCCCAAGGGCTCAAGTTTGGGAAGGGGAGGAAATTTTGTGATTCTGTTCCTTAAAGGCTCATAAAATTTCACTGTTGGGCAACTTTTGTTTCACATTATGTTTGGCTTGTAAGCTATGGTCACATAATAAAAACTCCAACATATGAAGGCTACACAAAAAACACCAGAGTATAACAGTTGACAAAGAACACACTAAAGCATCAAGTCATGTGAACACCACAAATAAAGTTTTAAATTCAACAATGGGGAATAAATAACTGTAGCTAAATTTGCATTTCACACATTTTAAAAGGTGCAAAATTCCTATGTTCTAAGATTAAAGCCTACATATTAATAAGGAATATATCAAGGTTAAGAGATTAGTACATCCTGTAATGTGGTGCAAAAGCTTAAATAACCTTGGCCTGTTTTTTTTCATGTTTACATTCAGTAAAGCTTCTGTGTTCTGTTAAACTGCCTTTTAGTGAGCAATCAAGTGTCACCAGTGTGTGCCTTATTTGGTATCAATTCTTGTGTAGAAATTTCTCACCCTTCTCACGTTGTAGAATGGGACCATACTGAAATGCAGCATTCTCTAAGTTACAAGTTCAAGGGTACCCAGGTTTCAGTATGTTGTCAGAGGTCTGTTTCTTGTATTCTTTTGGGTTGTTGACAATCTTCTTGAGTCCTTTCTGTGTATGTGGACTTGCAGGAACTAAGAAGAGATGTATTTACAGGCTTAACATCAGTTTGTGAAATAAAGTTGTAATGCTTTTGAAAGCTGGGAAAGGATTTTAAAGTAGGAATCAAGTGAGTTTCATTAACAACTTTTAAATCATCACCTGTGTGTTGCTTTTTGATTTTACATATATGAATATGTATCAGAAATTCTCAATATCATTTGACCTTAATATAATGTGTGAATACACAGAGTGATGAAATATATAAGGTTGTTATTATTCGTATTCTTTATTTCAGTCTTTATTTGCGTTGGTTTTCAATACTGTATTTTCTGAAAAAGCTTTTTACTCTTTTAAGTGTTTGGAACCATACAATTGCCACCCAAAGCTAACTGTTATGTCACTTTCCTGACTTTAACTTAAAAATAGGCAGCTCTGATGTTTCATAGCACATTAGCATCATAAGTCAACCACTATGCCAGGGGTGGACAACCAGTCAGAGACTAAGAGCCATATTTTTTTTACTGTGTTATTGCAAAGAGCCACATAATAAACATGGGCACACATGAACATCCAGACATCCCTTCTCACACTAACTCGCTCTCTTTCTCTCTCTCACACACAGAGAGACCTCTGCTCAGCCAGATTTACTGTAAATGGTACACATCAACATGATAATGACAGAAATTAACTCCTACAGTACTTAAAGCACAGGCCAGTCATTTTCAACGATCATTTTTTGCTTATCTTTGTGTGTAAAACTGTTTTAGGTAATAGGAAAAGTCATCAATGATATACAATATTTTTATTTGTATGTAGTTTATAAACTGTGTTTACATACATAACTTGTACAAGAGTGTGGGAGGGTTTAAAAGAACTTAAAGTATATACAAATAACCATATAAACATACGGTTTCTACTTTGTGGATTTTCACCTTTCGTGGGGGGATCTGGAATGCAACCCCCACAATAGAGGAGGGATCACTGTATTGAACTCAGTCGAAGCAAACACGCATACAAATACACATTTAAAAAAAACACAAACTTCGATATGAACGTAAGAGCCACTTGAAACCAAGCAAAGAGCTGAATGCGGCTCAAGAGCAGCGGGTTGGCCAGGCAGGCACTATGCTATTTAAGTCATCATACAGAATTCAAATATACACAATACTGTATGTGTATAATGGAACAGTATTGTAAAATAAAATAAGTAAAAGTGAACAGTGACAACATGGAAAACTTTGAACATTACATTTGCCAAGTACTAACATGAGAAGAGCTACTGCCATGATGGTTTCTTATTTCATCTTCATCAACAACAGTTGTTGTATGGGTTTTTTATCATTACAAAAGGAGACCTCATACTGTAAAACCACTTTACATCATTTGTCGTGTCACAGTGATTGTATTTTTATTATGTTTTTCAAGGTATGTCTTTATTTTGATTATAAGTAAAAAATATTTTTTAATCTTTAATTCTCAGTTTAATCCAATGATATATGACAATTAAAAGAGTGGAAGTCGTTATCATCAGTGTTCTTGCCAGATAGGCAGATAGTAGATGGCAAAGGAGGAACAAACTCATGTCCTCAAATCTCCACTGATCCATTCAGCCACCATTTTGGCAACTTCCTTTCCTGCATCCAATACGAAGGCATGGCGGAACCCGTTTTCACAAAGCCTGAAATCTCCATGTGGGAAGTCCTGCTTGATGTCGTGATAATACTGAACAGGGCACCAATGGTCTGTAGCTCCATAATAGAATATAAGCTGAAAATAAGAACACATATCTTTACTGGCGTCCTTTTTTCATGTACAATAACAGCTAAAAAGAACATGTCACAAATAAACTATTAAATTGAAGCTGTCTTACATAGTTTCAAGAGCAGAACCACAACTCAAATGTGCTACTTTCAGCATTCCGATAAATACCTACCTAACACTCAACTCTAACTTTCAGTCTTACAATGTATGCCAGAACTAAGAACATGCAAAATTGCCTTGAGCACGTCCTCCTCACCACAAAAAATGTGAGCTTCTGGGGAATAAGTGGTAACATTACTCCTCAATATTACTATCTACACTAACCTAATCTTAAGTTAGTTCACTATCCCTATTGGACAATCGATCGATCGATCTTCTTGAAAGAAATGAAGACAAGACATGACAGGATGGGTTAGGGTTCCTGTCATCCAAAAGACATCCAGGAAGCCTCAGTACAATCTATTCCATGGTTTACACCCATCTCATTCATCTTTTCACCAAATACAAGATGATGATAATTCACCTGATGAATCCACCACATCTTTCATGCCACCTCCCTCATCAGAAAAGAGAGGACGGATCAATTTAAAGATAGTCCATCACTGTCTGTGCAGTTTTCTGATTCCATTGTCCCCAAGGAATATTCAAGCTTCTCACCATCAACCCGATAACAAAAATACAAATGTTAACTATAGCAACTTTAAATATTAAAATGAGTTTTAAAAAAGTTATAGTAAGTAAAAAATAGGTTCTAGGGCAGTCCTCTTTAAAGTATGGCCTGCACCAGCTTCTCCTCTCCTAAACCACCCCGACTTATCAAATGTCACTTCTCACTTGATATCAATTGTTTCTTCCATCCCATCTCTTCTGAATTCTCTGGACAGTTAAAACCTTACCAAACTCCATCTTTGGCTCAATGTAATCAGCAAGTGGAACAAGATCACCTTCTTTGACAGTGATCCACTAAATGTGTACAGAGACATCACTCTCTGTATCTGTTCAGCATCTATTTGCT
The DNA here is from genome assembly GCA_037176925.1 of Amniataba percoides. NCBI lineage: Eukaryota > Metazoa > Chordata > Actinopteri > Centrarchiformes > Terapontidae > Amniataba > Amniataba percoides. The sequence goes on along the minus strand of JBAJHX010000115.1, from coordinate 22,383,364 downwards.
TCCAACAAAATAAGGAAAATGTTTAATTTTATCACCTAATATTCTTGGCAATGCTATGTGTGTGCTTTCAAAGCATCAAACTGATTTAATATTGGTATGTACTTAATCATGAAGAGTATTTTTACACACTTACATTACTTAAATACTCATATAATCTCTCTTGCTGTCTTTTTCAGATAATTAACTAAACTAAGTTTATGAACTGCCTGAACATCAAATGGTGTAACTTACAGAACAGTTATACATAAACTTCTTTTGCCTGTTTTCTTGATTTATTTTTTCATCAACTCAGCTAAGTTAAGCAAACCATTATCCACCACCACGACCCCTAAATTAGCTGGGAGACACTGACCAGTGAGTTTGAACTAAGAAAATTAAGCAGTATAAATCAAAACAGTCAGCAAAGGAACTATAGAGCTCAGGTAGTTTTTTGTGGAATTTTGTTGTGTCCAAATGGAAACTGTATGTGTCTTCTGAAAAAAACTAAAACATTTGTTTTCTTGGAGTCAGGCCCATGTCTGATTGAATTTATGCTGGGGGTTGAGGTGCTGCTGTAGACAAGGGCAAAGAATATAGTAGGAAGAGTAGGGACATGTCCCTACCTGTTTTTTAGGAAGCACCATTGTACCTTAAACTAAACTAAATGTGTTGTGCATGTAGGTAAGTAAGTAAGGAAGACACCACCCTTGTACAAACACGTATACTAACACCTTTCATGCATTACAGTTTATTTAGTAGCCAGCCATGTGCACCTGCAACACAAAGTTGTCACAGATTCTGTGTTGGTTATGTCTGGGCAGCCAGACATATTTTGATGTCAAATGATATCAGACTTTGACTTGCTTGTTGATTCTTAAGAGGCTGAATTAGTGTGTGTTTCTGTGTGTGTGAGAGAGAGAGTGAAAATGTGGTAATATGCCCTCTGACAGAGTGGCAGTCAAAAAAACAGGAAGGTGGACATTAGGAACCATTTATACCAGGTCAGAGTAGCTTAATATTTTCTTAGTTGATACTGTGCAAAGTCAGCAATAATGGTAATAATAATACTCCAAAAAGCAAAATATGGAGGAGAGGGGGGGTCTCAGGTGAGGTCAAATAATGACAGTGATATGTATAAGTGAGATTCAGTATTGTGACAAATCTTAGGTTGATGAAAATTAGAGGTTTGAGTAAGCAGATGGTGTTTCACTTGTTTTTCATCAATGTGTTATATTATCAGGTTACTGCAACAGCACAGACAGGTGGAGAGGCAGAGTCTCTAGTGAGTCAGAGGCTTAAAATAATGTGATTGTAAGAGTAAGTATAGATATCTGTCTTTTATCACATTGTTTCAATGGTATAGTAAGAGGGCTATTAAGCACTCAATCATTTTGGTTTACATAATAAAAACTGTGTAATTATTGCATTGTGTGTTGACCACTGTACCTATAAATGAAGGCTCTGAAATTGTGGTCAGAAGCCGATCATAAATGCAAAAAAACCTCAGCTGACCCTGTACTCTCCATGTTGGTCATTTCTCCCAGTCAATACTCCTGACACTCCTTCAGGTTCAAAGCTGCCACCATGGCACTTAGACACTTAACACAAATCATAGGCTGCTGGTCCTCTCAACCGTACCACTAATATGTGTGTTTAGATCTCAAAGATCTCAGACTGACTCGGTCTTTCTTCTGAACTCTACTGAAGCTTCCCCACAATGCAGCCAGCAATGGTAGAAAAACCAGCAAGATTCAAGCAATGCACACCATCAGTTTTTCCAGTAATAAACTGCCCATGCTATTGAACTGACATTTCAAGCATACATGCTGTCTTTTCTGTCTAAAATTGCTTTTGTGTTTTCAGATATTGGCAAGCAAGTAAAGAGCAAGTAAAGAGCAATGTCATAATGTGATTATATTTGTGGGCGTGTTTGGGTGGGGTACCTTTTCCAGATTATTCATGATGGTTATGTTGTCTCTTTCCAGAACTTTCCTCATTTCTTGACCTCCCATGTACATGGCATTTGCTACAAAGGGAAAGAAAATCACATTAGTCTAGCCATTGCTTTATTTCAGATATTACAAAATATTACATGACAAACAGTTATTCAATTATTTGGAATATTTCATCTGTTGGATTGAATGGTTCTATGACTGATCACTGCTGAATCTGTGCAAAGAGATATGATTAATCGATATAATTTACAAAATGTGTTATGCGTTTTCTGCTGCTGGCAAACAATGGTGTAATGGGAATCAAACAAAAACTGATGGGTTACTATAAACCTGTTTATTATAGCAAACACGTATAGCATACAAATACAAAACGCCTACTAAACATCTGAATCTATATCAATCTTAAGAAAAAATTAAACACTTAATTGCAAGCAGTTCAGAACCCTAAGTTGGGAGACACACCAAATAACTCACTAGATTACATCACATGTACATGTTAGGCACAATGGCCATATTTCATAAAGGGGAGGCTCAACCGGTAACTCACTAGTTTGCATAACACTTGCATAACAACAATCACCATGAGCTCCCTATACTATAAACAGCTACTAAATGACCACCTGTGTACTGCCCTGTGAATTTTCTAAGAACTTTGTAGCACCATGAGATTGCACTAGCCTAGTCTCAACAGAGTTGATTCAATATGTTGATTCAAGATTCCAAGTACTTCCAGCACCGCACAAATGGCAACCTGTAAGAGCAGCTCCTGCTCACCACTGAGCTTTTTTTGCTTTTTACCTACTTTTTTATTCTTCGTACTTTTTGTTTTTGTGTGTTTTTGATTTTCTTTTCATCTTGCACATAAGACTAATACAGTTTTCACTACTGGCTCTACTTTTCTGTACTTTTTGTAACCGTCGCTGTGAATTTCACCGCTGTGGGTAAAGTAAAAAGTAAAGTAAATCCAAATCTGAATTTGAACACAGAAACACATTCTCATCAAGTAAACATTGTATGCATCCCAGGAGTAAAAAACAAAGCATCACCAACCAGCACAGTCTCCACTGAGTAGACCTACAGAAGGCTGAACTACAGTGTGGTCCAGAGAGCTGATGCAACTAAAAGCCCATTTGATTAGGATGGCTTTAAGTCCCTCAGGCAGCAGAGAGAGCAGGAAGAGGGGCAGATAAGCCACATAACGCATATGACACAGCACAGGAGTCATGGCCTTTCCCTGAGGAGTCTGAGCCATGCGCTCAATGGTGGGAAACAGCATGATGGCCTTGATAACCTGTATTTAAAAAAAACAGCATTTACACAGGACACTTTTCAGTATGTCTTGGAGCAACAGGAACAACATAGAAATGAGATATCATGGCAGGTTAAATATTTTTGCTGTCATAAGAAATTGTGAATTACAGAAACCCTCCTGAATATGGAAGGGGTGTCTTTCATGTTATGTCATCTGCTTTCTTCTAGACTGAGAGGACATGACTGCTCTGTTTCACTTTTTTCATCACAGGTATAACTGATTCCTTTTTCATGTGCCTAATTAATTGTGAACAGTAGGGTGACTTTACAGTAAATGGCAGCTATTATTGTTGTCCCTCTGAAAATATAATATCTCACCCCAAAGAGAGAAATGGCGCGATATCAAAACTAACCTTGAGCTCTGGATTCCTCTTCATCATCTCCAGAATAATGTAGCAACCAATGGAGTGTCCCACCAGAACCAGGCTGGTTTCTCTTGGAACACATTTCCTGAGAAAGGCTAGTTTGTGTTCAATCTGTCCATTCAGACCAAACACGTCACACTCTGATTCTGAGCAGCCATCTGGTTAAAAAAGTACGAATCACAGGTCTCAATGCCTATGTCCTGGCCTTATCTCTACCAAATTAAATTCTAATGTCATGTTTGTGTGTGTTGGCATTTGTAGTGTGATTAATTACAGAGACTCTTTTCCTCCATATTCTGGATAATGTGTTCACAGCTACTGTACAGTATCAGAGGACCTTGTTTTCAAGATATTCTAAAGATTTTTGTGTTCGAATGACTAATTAACAACTCCCAACTGAAATGCAACTTGTGATGAATGCTTCTATTTCAAATAGCACAATATAAGTATAAGTAAATAGAGGTGAACAGAACTTGAGAGTAACTGAACCTTCTACCATGTCCATGGAGTCTGGTGGCACACAATGACCAGCATGGCTTATAGCCCACACTGGGTGGCGGTGTCCATACACACTGTGAAGTGTTTGTAAGAAAGTTCTGTAGAAACCCACTATACCTGGGTTACCTATGTGGAACACAGACAAAAGATTAGCATATTTCCCCTAACAAAAGGATGAAAGGGAAGGGAAAGTGCTATTTTACTGTAATTGTCTAGATTTAAAAAAAAAAAAAACCTTCTGTTATACCTGCTGTGCCGTTTATCATCAGAATAAAATGTTAAAAAAGTGAAATTCAAAAATAACTACCATTGAATGGATATGGTTACATAAACAGCATTTGTATCTAAGTGCTATTAATGTTATATTAATTCAGCTATGGACACAATTTATATATGACCTGTGACTAACAGACCAGATGATACAGTCATCCCCACACTATAACCCCACACTGTAATAATACTACCCAACCCAGAGTTTGTGCATTAGTTAGTTTATGGTTATTTTATTCAGAAATTTGCACCTTGCAAGAACAATAAAATGTTGCATATTTATGAATGCAGATTATCTGCCTTACCTGGAATGAGGAGAAAAAGCACCTTGTGTCCAGACTGTAATTGACAGCAGCGAAACTTAAGAACTTCAGTTATGGCTCCTAAACAGTATATAAAGTCTGTCTGTGGTTCATCCCTCCTGTCTGCCACCATGTTGTCCATTTCATTGGCTTTGAGGTAAAAGGGGAAGCACATCATCACCAACTGCATCTTTCACTTTCCTACATAACTTACATTTTTACACCATTTTGAGCATCCTGTCTGTTCAGCCACACAGTATGGGCATTTCTGTGCATGGTTTCAGTGAGCCATAGACTCAAAAATTTGAGCAATTGCCAGCAACTACTCTATGACATTTTTGTGCAGATGATAATAAAATCTTGGATCTTTACACATAGATACTAAAGAGGTGCAACTGTAGTTCTATATTGTAATAATGCCTTACAGCTGACTTATCACTTCAGTAACCAGGGGGTCCAAAGGTAATGTAATTGGTCCACGTCAAAAGGTTGAAGGAGAGTCATGCGTTTGTACTGTCAAACATATTCAAGCACAGATCCTCAGCAAAATGTCAGATAATTTAAAAACACTTCCACCAGTAAAGCCTACATTGTATTCAAGTGAAAGAAGCAAGAAGGTGACCAAATAACTAAATAAAAAATAATAATAAAAGCCTACATTTCAATGTTTAGAACCGAACAAAAGCGGGTTTTTTTTCATTTCTTACTATTATTGAACGGCACTTTGTGGGTATGTACCATACCTGTATCAACATGATGCCGTATCACACGAACACACGTTAAATGTTGTTTGGTTACAGAACTCGAGCATTGACAATAGATGGACTTAAACCAGTTCAAATGACAAAGTACTAAATGCTCGCTTGAATGTTAGTATGTGTAATGGGTATCAAAATATCCTTTACCTGTTAATGATACGGTTAATAATGGTGAAAGGATTTTTATCTGGTGTCCCGTTTGTCCAGTACGAATACTTCCTGCTTCGCACACTGGTAGAAGCTGATTGGTCAGCTGAGGGCCCACCCCTAATACACGAAGTGGTTACTATCCATCTGATCGTTACGTCACTGCTTTTTTGTAGAGCTGGAGAGTTAAACCCACAGGTAACATGTAAGTTAATGAACAACTTGCAGGTTGCAGGGTGACTTCTAGAGTCGTTTTTGTAACATAATTTTACTTCCGCATCTGGAAAACCCGAACCGGAAGTGACGCAACAAAAGGGGAGCGCTGTCAGATTGAATAGAAATGAACGGACCTGAGGCTAATTTTAACACTGAAGAAGTTGTAAATATTTATTCATATCTGAATAACGGACAACAGTCTTATAATTATGAGCCTGTGAGGCATCTTACAGAGCAGGAACAGACCAGGATCAGGAGGAATAACAGACAGAGAGACATTGAGTTGTGGTGTGTTTACAGGTGTCTGCTGGTGTTAACTAATGATGGTTTCCACTGTTCACAACATTGTAAAGTTTGCTATCGCGTATCAGGCTACAAGAACACTAGTTTTAAAAGTAAGTATGTCTAAGGCCAAAATAATCCAGTAAATTGTTTAGTTCTTTTATTATTATCCAATTTTCTCTATGAATTCAATTATGTTTGTGGACCAGTATAAATGAGGACATACTGAGTGTTCAGCAGACTTTTAAACTTATAAGTCGCTGCTTTTAAGTCATATACTTGATATTTAATGTTGTTGACTTGAATTTAAATATGAATAATCGTAAATGATACAGTTAAGTACAGTATTTACATGTAGATAAATATCAAATTGGAGAGTATATCAAACAGCTTCTCCATCACACTGCCTCTATCACACTGTTTAATGTAAATAAAAGACTTTGAATATTAATATAGTCCCTATCCCCAAGCAACACCACTACACATCTCACAGGCAGGTTGTCCGCTGGGCCCTTGGCTTTCTAGGCAGGAAGCCCCTACCTTTATTGTGCTGTGTCTGCCATCAGAAGACGGAGGATGGAGGGATTTACAAAGGTTTTGAATGGCCTCATTTGGGTGACAGTTAATAAAAAGATCATCACAATAACATTGTTTTACTGTGTAAAAACTTTATAGGAGTACTTTATAGGTATAATACACATAATTAAATAGAAATACTTGAGGAAAGTACACAAATCAGCAGCAAAACAGACTAAGTATTAATGTGACATATTAGTCTGGTACTTCTGACGTAGGCTATTATATATGGTATCATTAGATTATGAATACTCATGCATCAGTGTTTGAAGTACTTCATAAACAGTTAGATGATTAAAAAGGTAAAATGGCTCTCTTCCAACACTGAGAAAACTTTTTTAACAAACAGAACAATCACTCGAACAACATCTGTGCCTGTGCCACATGAATGTCTTGTGTTATATTGCTGGCTGTGTGCAAGACAGAGGCTGACTGCCTCATACTTGTTGATCATCTGGCATCTGGCATTTCTAGACAGCTAACTGTGGTGTGTGTGTGCTGCTGTGAGTGTTTGGGGTACCTTTGTGACTTTTTCTCCTTTTGGGCCTAAAAAAGGAGGGTGGAGGTCAGGAACCCCTTCAGTTTAGTTAGAAGGTGTTTTTTCTTTTGAGTTAGCTGCTGTCGGTTGACAAATTTGTCCTTACTGTCACTGTCAGTTGCAGATGATTAGGCACTGCCGCTTTTCTGCAAACACAGGTAGGCAGGAAAGTTAGATTTGCAGCCGAACATCCATAAATATGCGAATTTCATCTCATTGCTTTAACAGTTTATCAAATTGCAATGTGCAATTTGGATAACTATAAATGTACTCTCATAGAATTAAGGGTACTGACCCACTAGCCCAGTTAATCTGAAATACTTCATTCTTTACATTACTAATTAAAAACCAAAAAGGCTATTTTACCTCTGGGCTGTCAGACAGAAGAAGATTCTGCCTCATGCAGTGACACATCTTGAGGTTGTCCTGACTTCCAGCGGGGTCACAGATATGGCCAAGTCTGTCTTTTTTATGGAACTCTTTCTCAGGACTCGCTTCCTTAACTTCTTCCAGTGGGGGCACAGAGATGTCAGAGTCCAAGTATGTTTTATTCTCCTAAGTCATAACAAAAAAATATTAATAATTACAAATAATCACAATAGTAATAATAAAAAGTCGAAAACGATGCAATTCAAAAACAATGTTTAAATAATAAATTTAATAAAACTGCGAAGATTACCTGTTCATGCTTTAGGAAGCAATTTCTGATTCTTGTCCTGTTTATCAAGAACTTCGTGATTCCTAGGTCCTTACAGACCACTCCTCAGAAGCTCCCTTCAGGATATGCATCAAATTTGGAAGGTGGCATATCAGTTTTGTTCTGTAGTGCCTTGACATGAGCCAAAATCTCAGTCACACCCTTATTGACAGGACAGAGACCTCACGGCCGGAGGCTGCATTTATTGTAGCCGGGGACTTTAACAGCGCAAGGCTGAGGAAAGTCCTGCCGAGATACCACCAACACATCAGCTGTCCTACGCGTGGTGAGAACACACTCGATCATGTTTACACCCCTTACGCGGACACATACAAGGCGCTCCCTCGCTCTCCCTTCAGAAAATCAGACCACGCCTTAGTTCTGCTGCTGCCTTCCTATAGACATAAATTGAAGCATGACGCACCGGTGATGCGGACCATTCAGACTCGGCTCTGCGCGACTGCTTCAGCACGACAGAGTGGTGTGTGCTTAAGGACAGTGACATAAACACATACATGGACACGGTCATTGGCTACATTGGAAAATGCATCGATGATGTCGTACCGATGTACTGTGTGGACATTCCCAAATCAGAAGCCCTGGGTTAATGGAGAAGTCCGTGCCAAACTGAAAGCACGGACCACAGCCTACAACTCAGGTGATTTGGAGGAGTACAGGAAGTCCAGGTAAGCACTCCGGAGAGCCATCAGCAGCGCAGGGCTCCAACACCAGGAGCATGTGGGCTGGATTAAAAACACTCACAGACTACAAAAGGAAGATCAGCAGTGCTCA
>JBAJHX010000115.1:22343163-22365977 GCA_037176925.1 Amniataba percoides | reverse complement strand
AACACACACAACCACGAATGCACTCAGGGAATCTCCATCTTTACTCTTCTTCTCCTTATTTCCAACATCTCTCAACCCCGTCTTTCCTTCAGTGCGCTAAGTGGCTGAACACGCAACTACAATAAGACTTTGCATATTATGAACACAACACTAGCCAACTAGTTCCCCTGCGAAATTAGTTTGAACTTTGCAGACACCACATGAATGATAAAGACTTTCTGACTAAATGTATGGGAGGTGGAAACGAAACTGTGAGGATAACGTAAACCTGCAGCTCTTCGTTTAGGTTGTCATTTCTGATTCACCTCACGCGGGCCAGATAGAGATGCCCAAAGGGCCGGATGTGGCCCGCGGGCCGTAAACTGCCCAGGTCTGCCCTAACCTGTTGACATTCCCCAAGTGACTCTCTCCCGCTCTCTGTTTCTTTGTGGTTTGTGCCAGTGGAGACAGGTTCCGGCTCAATCAAGACTTCTACAAATACTCCTACTTTGACTCTGTCAGATCATGGTCACTATACCAGTTCACCTGCACCTCATGCCTTTTTTATCAAATTACTTTTCCCTCTTCACTAAAGCTCTGCTGGCTCTGACTCTGGTCCCTATATGGAGTGGTGTGTGTGACAGAGGCATAAAGACATACATAGACACAGTCATCTGCTACATCAGCAAATGTATGGTCCAGTTATCTCCTTTTTTTTTCTCAATCTGATAATTTTATATGGTATTCTTGGTCTCGTACCAAAGTATTCAGATCTTTCACTTAAGTGAAGCTACTAGTACGACAGTGTAAACGAATTAAATTTCAAATGCACAACTTTTCCTTAAAAAGAAAAGTTATTTTGAAAATATGTTATGTATTTAAGTAAATTTAGCATAAAAAATAATAAATTCTCAGACAGTATGACAAATGCAAAAGACAGTAGGTAGTATTGTTTAATTGAACAGCACCATCAAACATGCAACACATGGGTTATAATTGTACAAATAATCACATTTAAAGAAATCTCATATAAGAAAAACATACTCATATGAGTTATTTATTGGCATTAAATAAAAATTGATTTCTTTTTCACACAGACACATTTTCTGTCAATCATAATGAAACCATCCTATCAAGAGGCAGGTTTCACTGCCTGGATTGCATCGGCCATTCACTGAAAGACTTCCAAAGGAAGGGTAAAGGGATTTCAATATCCATCTTTTTATTGCTCACTCTAATGTATGGTGCTGTGCTCTGTGATGTCTTTCTCATTAGGTCTACACTTTTATTAAGTCCACCATAGAGATTGGATTGCAAAATATTCATTAAGTGCTGTGTATTATTGTTTATCTGCCTCATACTTAATGCATCATAAGTGTCTTGTATCTTCAGTTTGGTAATGTCTTTATACTCGGCCACAAATCTTTTTGCCTCCTCAATATGTTGTTTTGAAGACTGCATTACTCCTGCATAGATGGCATCAACTTGAGAAGCAATCTCCACATTTTCATCTTTGAGGTACGTGAGGGAATCTTTGCCTTTTTCAACAATCATCTGGTAGAGGTTTTTAACTGTCCTGTGAATCAAGTCAAACCCTTGTAGTACTGAATGTCTCAGATGATGATATAGAGATCTCACAGAAACCTTAAGTTTATCCATGATCTCATTTCCATTTATAACAATATCAATTTCAGGTATGGTCAACTGTATTTCCCTGATGTAACTATAAATCCTCTCCATGAGGTCAACAAATCTTTGGATTGTTCTGTTGCTGGTTCTAGATACAGACTGGCGGGCTTGCTGGAATATCTCCAAGCTTGAGATCCTGTCTCCAGATCCAGGCACTGCAAACTGTGTGTCACTCAAGAACTGTCTAACTGCATCTAGCATGACAGAAATCTTGTCTTCAGTTCCTTTCAAGACTTGCATAGCCTTGTGAGCTAACCTATCTTCAACATCCTCCAAACTAATGGACATCAGGCTGTCATAAGCCTTCCTGTACATGTCTTTTCCTTGATCACCTAGGTGTTTGAATGAATTCAGCAGTGTGTTCAAAGACATAGCAATCTCATAATAGGCTGTCTCTATGACATTGGAAACTGTGTTTTTCAACTTCAGGCTGCCACGATTGAGATCAAAGCCAAAATGGGCAATGTGATACTTGTTAATAAATTTGAGCACAGCATCCATAATAACAGGGATCCTATCCTTAGTCCCCTCAATTACATCATGGAGGAAGTCCCAATTCCATGATGTCTGTAAAATCAACTTCTCAGAGTTTCTCAGTGCGGTTTTGGCAGTGAAAACATCTGTATCCTTTTCTGGAGAAGACTGAAGAAGAGATAAGAAATTGAGATGAATGACAGTTAAAACAGTGTCAAAGTGTACTGCACATAATATCAATCTATCTGTAGATTGTAAAATTATTTGCTAACAGCAATATGCAAATAAAAGAGCTTAGCTAGGAGTTTCTTACCAGGTAGCGACTGAACAGTTTTCCATACAACTGTGACATAGACCTCCGTTGTAAATGCAATCCAAGGAAACCAGATGATGGAGAAGACACAGATGCAGTTATTCCATCTTTGCGCAAAGCGAAGCGGAAGCTCATATCAGCAAATGTTCGGCTAGTGATGTCAACACCGAGAGTATGAAGAGACTCCCTTTAAAATAGAGAAACAGTCTTAAGTAGAGGTCTCTTATTTATCATCTTTGATCAGGCCATTAGTTAGATGTACATTGAGAACTGTTCAAAAATGCACAAAGTCATTGTTTGGCTGAAAAAAAAAACTTACATAGAATCAGCAAGAGGAATTTGGCGCTTCATTCTGAGGGAAAAAAAACAGTCATATTTATTTTATAGTAAGTCCATCTTAAACAAACCAAAATCAGTCCTCTTACAGTGGGCCAAAAAGTGGATCACAGAAAAGGCACTCTGGTCTTTTTCTGGGCAACTTCAGCTCTGGTGGGGCCTTTCTGTTTTTTGTCTTTCAGTTCAGCCTGTAGTTCCCCTGGTCCACCTCTCCCATTAAATATTACAGTAGTATAATACAATATAGGATTCACTGCTTTTTCTCATTTTTATCATGTGTGGTAAAATACTGCTGGCATAGTTTATTTACATGGCACTAACGCATGCTCCTGAAGAACCTTGCTTTGAAAAGATCATTGTAGGAAAACCTTAACATGTCTATACATTTTAGGGCTTAAAGGGACCAAATGTGAAACTACTGTTACAGTGCAAAGTGCAATTAAAGAATATGATACATCACTAACCAGATAAGACACTCTGACAGATCTCCTAACCTGTTAGTATTGGCAGATAATTTAAAATCTTAGACAATTGTTCATTGTGGCCCTATTTACACTAAATTAAATTCATAAATGATCTGATACACTTTCATTTAATACACATGCATTTGCACATACATATGTATATAGATTTATAAATATACTACTGCCAGATCTTAAATCTGATTGCAGTCTGCTTTGGTTTTCCCAATGCAAATTTCAGATCAGTGGGTGTTGTTAATGAACACCAGGGATACTGATGAAGAAAGAAGAAAATTATGGCTAATTTAAGTACAACATTGGTTGGCTTTTATCACACTAGGAAGACCCTGTTAAAAACAATTTCCATATTCCATAGACTGCATACTGACATAGTTACACATGCCTATGTCTATGATTAACATCTTTTCTTTTTTCTTTAGCTTTGACTTCCATGGATGCTAAATTAAGCAAACATTATACATTTATTTAATTTGGAACCTAAAGAGGCAGTAAAGTTTACTGTGACACTTACCTCAAATTGTGCACCAAAATATGCTGCCAGTCAACATTTACATCATTGTGAATCAAGTTGCACTTCCCATTTAGGTTGATTACTCCATTATCAAATGTCAGGGTTGCCTGGGCTGAGGGGACATAAGCAAAATAAAATATGATATATATGCCAATGTCTGAGCTCTAGTAAATTAGTGAACATGGTCTTATCAAATAGATAAAGAGATTGTATGGCAGTTTACCAGAGAGGTCATACTCCAAGAAGATCATTGTAGAAGTACAGATGGAATTCAGCGAAGTTACAAGGCTAGAGTCATTCCTCTCCAGTTTGGCAGTTGTTGACACATTATAAATAGGGGAGGAAATTTTAAGAGTGGCACTGAGGCCTCCAAAAGCTGGGATGAACAAACTTGAAGGAAGACTTAGAGCAATTTCAGGGATTTCAATTTTTTGCTCTGGAATGACAATGGCTGGAAGTTCAAAGTTTGAAATCTGGCTTGTAATTTCATTTAGGCTGATGATATGCTCCCCAATGATAATGGAGTTTGGTAGTGTGAAAGATGACACTGTGATTTCATATTGTGGCATCTTGAATGTAAGGAATGACATTTTCTGCTGTAGATATTCTGTTTTAATGATGTAACTTGGCACTGATATTACTGGCAAGCCAGGCAGCACGATGTCAAAGGCTGTAGTAACGATCACGTTAGGAATGCTAAGATTTTTTGGATCAATTGTAAAGGGCTCCACCTGCAAGTTAGTAAATGGCACATCAAAAGCTGGAACTGAGACTATAGGGAGAAGAGAGAGACGATCAGGAACATCAGGGTTTTGAATTCGCATGTCAATGTTCCTTAGAGAATGTGGAATTTCCTTTACCCAAGACGGTACTGCAATGCTAATCTCAGGGATTCTAAATATTATGCCATTTTCAAGTAGTTCAACTGGCATTGTATACACCTGCCCATCTACAGTCTTCGTATATACAATGCTGGAAGATATGTTAATAAATTGTATGTTGTCCATATTTGTGACCTGATCAAACTTGAGGACATCCCAGAGGGTCTTCTGATATACAGGGAGCCTGATTGACTTCAAGAAAGCTACTTGGCCTTCCACTGATCCAGTCAAGTCCATGTGTATTTCGTATTCATCATTGGACACATGGATATCACAAGCATGGCTGAGAGATGCCAGTTGTTCCCTAAAGCTCCAGGTGAAAGACTGCTGCTGTGAGTTTATGGAAAGGTTGAAGATTTGAATGAGTCCAGAATGACCTAAACTACTTGGCTGACTTGCATCAATACTCCATGTAGTCTTGAATGTTGTTAAAGGAACAACATCTAGTTCTCCTTTGACAATGTGCTTTCCATTTGTGTTGAAGGATGGAAAATTGACATTGTTACTGTTTGTGTAATAAATTGTTGCAAAAATACGCCAGAGAGAGACATCAAGAGCCAAGTTCTTATTCAAGTCAAACTGGAAAATATTATTGTTTGAGCTTCGTTTTTGTGTTTCCTGTTTGTCAATGTTTGATTTTAAGGCAGTGCTGACAGTTGAACGCAGCCCATTGGCATTAAGATAGAAACTGGCCTCATTTTCTAGAGCTCCAGAAAAGTGACAACTGTTCATTATTGTTATGAATGACTTCCCTTGGGTAGAAGATTCCAGTGATACATAAGAAGATAGTGCTTCCAGTGCCCAGTTCATATCAAGATTACCTTTTCCTGCAGTCTCAAGTAGAGGAATGTTAAACATGAAGTTTAGTTTTTTCCTGGAAGCAACAGTTGGTTTGGTCTTGGTATTTCCAGTGAGTTCCTGATTTAATTCAATACTGAGGAAAGGTAAATTGATTTTTCCAGTGTTTGCCACAGAAGCTTCAATGCTTCTTTTGGTGAAACTAACAGCGCATTCATGGTTTGCCTCCATATTGTCATGTTGCAGGGATACAGCGGTGGCTAGTTTTATTCCTCTCTTTCTTGTCAAGCTTGTGCTGCCATCAATTTTCCCATTCAAAATGTCAAACGTGGATGTTGAAGAAGCACCAAGCCTAGCAACGATGTCAGACTGGTTGTAAAGGCCAGCATTAGCACTTAAGGTAATCACAGTGGATTTGAAGGAGAAGTCAAAAGTCATATTACCAATGGCTGGAATCACAATGTTGTTTTGAATAGTGGGTAGTGTTAAGGTGGGCAGCTTTATTTCACTCAAAGTTTCTGGAACATGAATGACAGGTAATTCCAAAGATGGCAGCACGAGAGTATAGGATGGCACAGAGAAACCTAGTGCTGGGACTTTGAAGCTTGGTGTACTGACCTCCTTTGGAACAAAATAGCTAAAGGCAGGCATCTCAGCCCTGAAAGCAGAAACTTCAATATTGAGTATTGGTATTGTGTATCTGGGGACAGTAAAAATTCTAGGAGGCAGGCTTGAAGTGTCAATTTTATGTTTGATATATTGTGACTTTGCTTGGTTGTATGAACCTTTTAGAAGTGCAACTACTTTGTCTCTATATTTTTCAAATTGAGCATGGATGATGTCAGCACTGTCACTGATTGCATTGTAGAACGGCTCAAGGTGTAATTCAAAGCTGTGTGCATCAGGGTTCTTGCTGTAATGAAGCTTAAGATTCATATCAAATGACTGCTGAGGAGTTGTAAGCAAGGTTTTGAATCCAGCATGGTCCCACAAAGAGAGGTCTCTGACCTCAGGGGTTTTAATTTCATAATAAGGTATGGTTATTTCTGGAATAGAGAGAGGAACAGTCAGAAAGTCCAGATTAGCCTCTCCATTAGCTGATGATTGAAAGAAGATGTCAATTTTATTGTTTTGTGCTATAAAGTTATGACTGTACTTGTACTGATTGAATCTTGCCAAAGCAAGCCAGCTAGCATGTTGCTTCTCAGAATTTAGTCTGACACCGAAATCATGCTGTAGATCCACCTTACCAGTTAGTTTGAGGGGAAAGAATATCTTTGAGTTTACGTTATTCTTAATATCAAGTATAATCTCAAATGGGTGGGCCATAAATTCCAATGAGTTGGCCATGGATCCAACAAGATTTCCAGTGAATTCAGAATCATGAGTGACTGTCAGTGTAGCTTTCAAATCCCCAAAGTAAGTGTCTCCTTTTAAAACCATAACACTCTTCTTGACTGACAGAATTTCAGTTTCATATATTGCTTCAACAGTGATATGGCTTAAGATCACTGACTCAGCAGTCAGTCTTTGCTTCAATTTCAAGACCTTACAGTTTGTTTCCACTTCAGAAGTTAACTTGGCAGTGCTAAAATCAATGTTGAATTCTACCCTGCTTTTGTGTGTACCTTCATCAGAATAGTCTTGAAAGGACCATTTTCCATTACCAGAAGTTTCCTCAATCACAGTAATTCTGCCAGATTCCATCGTGACTGCTATATTCTGTTTCATTGATGCCTGAACTGAAGTTTCCATTGATGGGATGTCCATGTTGTGGTTGTATGTTGTTTCCATGGCTGCAGAGATTCCACTTTTCAGTGTAAGTGTCACATTGTTGGCAAAGTCTGCTGTGTAAATTTGGGTCATGGCCTTGGTAATAGTCTTTGCAGAAGCCTCAACAGAAGAGCCAGTGATTGTCAATGACCCTTCATGATCAATGGAGAAGGCCATGTGTGTAGCTTTCACTGTTTCTGTGAACAGTAACTTCTTCATTCTGGGAGCTTCCAAAGTAGCAGTGGCTTCAAAGTTGTATTTGAGGAGCTCAATGGGTGATTTGGCATTAGAAGTAATAATGGCTGTAAACTGTGGGTTTTTTTGTGTGGATGTTGAGTTTTCAATCTTTCCTGTACTTAGAAGACTGTACACTGGGGAATTAATTCTAAATTCACCATTCAGCTTGCCAAAAACTGGCATACAAATGTCACTAGGAAGCTTAGACAATTTGATCTCTGGAATTGGAAGTACTGTGATTTCAAGTTTCTTTAGATTTAATTGTGGGATATTTACGGTTGGAAATCTTATTTCTGAAAGAGTTATTTCTGGGAAGGTAAGATCTGGTAGCTCAGGTAGGTAAAGAATTTTTAGATCTCCAAAGATGTCCCTAGGATCAGGCATGTGGATCTCAAATTCTCTGATACTGTCTATGATTGCAACTATATTTGTTTTGATTTCATCAAAGTCTATAATGAATGCAGGAACTGTGTAGGAATTAAGGATGGTGAACTCAGGGACTGTAATTTGAACTGGGATGCTGATCTCCTGTAGTTTGTTCAGGTTGACTGCAAATGCTGGAATGACAAGGTCAGTGAGAGAGATGGTAAAAGTGGGAACTTTGATCTCAGCTTTTTTTAGTGCATTCAGAATTCCATCTACAGCTTGCTTCATCTGGGTTACATGGTCATCCTTCACCACTTTTCTTATCTTCTCTATTAGATGGTTAAACTGTGCAGAAATGTAGGCAACCATATTGCTGTAAGATTCACTTGCTCTCTGGAGGTAAGTGTGCATCTCATCTCTGATATCCATGCTAAGGGTTCTCTGTCTCATGTCTTCAAGGATATCCTGCATTTTCATTTTGATGTCATTGAAAACTGTAGTATCAATCACATTTTTTAGTTTCGTCACAGCATTAGCCACCTTTGTGTGTTTGAGCTTGTCCAAATATGTAAAGATGGAACTTTGGATCTCTCTGAAAAATTCCCTAACTGCCTCAAGTTTTTGCACAACCTCATATGTTTTAATTTGCTCATTTATGTACTTTATCAGTTCATCTATTTTCCTGTTGGTCTCATCAACAAATGCACAGTAATCAAATTCCTTCATTGACTTAAGGATCAAATAAATGCGTTCATTAAGGTCATCAATACTTTTCTTAAAGTCAATTGTTCTGAGCTGACTTGACGCACTGTATAGAAATTGCATGACTTTATCATAAATTAACTCAAAATTGATAGATTTCAGAGCATCTATCATTGACTGCACAGTGTCCTCAATTTTTAATTCATTGATGAGAATTACTGCCTGATCCATTAGATTTTTAAATCTATCGTCAAGATTGTATTTTAAAAATAGATCTCTAATGTAAAAATAAACTGTATTGAGTTTGTTAGGGATTTCATATTCATCAATCCAGTTGACAACAACATCATTCATAGATTCAATCACTTCTGCTATTTCTGAAGAGGGTATTTTATATGATAGTTGCTCAACATGCATAGCCAAATCAACTGAGAGAAGGTAATCTTTTACATTTTTAAAAAACATGATGATGTCAAAGTTCTCAATGACCTGTTTAATCTCTAACAGTTTGTCTTTTATTTTCTGCAAGATAGAATATTTAGAATCAATCTCTTGCAGCCACACTACACGGCTCTCTGTGAGCTTTTGTAAATCAATCTGTCTTATGATGTCCTCGGTGGCAACAAGTATTCTGACAAGGGAATGCTTGATTTCATATTTCTCATCAAAGGCCTGAAGCTGATTTCCAGCCTGTGAAAGTACATTTGTTATGATCTCAGCAAAGTGTCCATCCTTGACATAGTCTTTGACTCTAAGGATGAGGTCTCTAACTTTGGTGGCAATGGAGATTACAGATTTTTCCAAGTTCTCTCTCAAGTTGTTCATTGCAACCTCTAAGTCATCCATTTTTATGGCAAACTCATTGCTCAGGTAATCAATTTGTACTTTTACTTGATTCACTTTGTTTTTTAAGTCCATTTCTCGCATGAAGTCACTGAATTTTATTGGCAGCCAATCTAACTTGGCTCTAAAATCACTGATTAGCTGATTTATATCTAAATTATTGATGAACTGTTGAAGCGATTCTAGGGCTAATACAAGTATGTTTTTGAGCTGGTCAAACGCAGCAGGAAAGCTCTCGATGAATGGGATCTCAATTATATGACAGGCACTGTTCTTATCATACTTAAGAAAACCAGCCACACTAAATTCTTGCATTTTTGGTACGGAGCTGTCTTCACTCAGTTTACTGAAAATATCTGTTGAAATCACTCCTGAAAACTCAAAACCAGTCTTCTTAGGACTATTGTATGTACTGATGTTCTGTTTATAGGCATGGTTGTCCAGAGTTGATTTTACG
Organism: Amniataba percoides; assembly: GCA_037176925.1. Classification (NCBI taxonomy): domain Eukaryota; kingdom Metazoa; phylum Chordata; class Actinopteri; order Centrarchiformes; family Terapontidae; genus Amniataba; species Amniataba percoides. The sequence goes on along the minus strand of JBAJHX010000115.1, from coordinate 22,356,136 downwards.
TTCCAAATTAGAGATTGGTCATTTGGTGTTAGAAGGCCATCAAATTTGTTGTCTAAATTAGTGGAAGACTCGCCACTTAGAAGCATATGTGTGGCTGATATCAAGCTATCATGTGAGTATGCAATAGCTAGGGGCTCAGCCTTAACCAACAACTTGCTATATAGCTGTCCAGTGTGCTTCCCATATAGTTTAATTTCTCCGTTGGCATTGACAAGAGCATCAATAGTGAGGCTGAAAGGCAGTGCCATGGTAGAAATGGTGCTATGGAATTGTAGGGGCTCAGAATGTATTTGTGCCTCACAGTGTGACATGGAGGAAAGTCCAGCAAACTCAAGTTCACAGTTGTGACTTGCCTGGGCATCCATTAAATTTCCAGATGTGCTGTATTTCATTGTACCAGCCATATTATCATACCTGACTTCATAGGTATGTTTAATGCTGTGGTCTTCTCTATAAGCTCCCTTCATACTTCCACTCAGATCCACCTTAATTGGCTCAAGCTTTATGTGGCCTTCATTGTTCAAACTGATATCATAAATCTTGAGGTCATTTGTCACATCAAATGACATAACAAATGGCTTCATGTCAAACTTGGTGTCTTGCTTATAGTAAATATCTTCACAGATGAAATTGCTGGTCTGGGAGTGGAGGGCTAGGGTCCAGAGAGTTAGGGTCAGCATGTGGGTATTTTCTGTATTCATCTGCTTCAATTTTCCCATGGTATTGCTGGTAAAAGTCAGAGTCCTCCGGTTCAATACAATATTCATGTTATTTCTTGTGGTTGCATCGTATGCATGACCTTTGAGCACACCATACAAAGAAGCTTCTGCAGCTGTGATTTTACCCTCAAGGTTCAACTCTCCTTTGCTCTCCTCTGCCATCACTTTGGTCCAGGAGGACAGAGTTACTCCAGTGTTGTCAATGGCACCATTGAAGATATTCTCCACTGTGACAGGGCTGCACTGAATACTGTTGGTTCCACTTGTGGTCAGACCATTTCTGTTGACCATAACTGAAGCTTTGTGCAATCCTCGACGACCTGTGTCAAAGGTGAGGGAACCTTCAGAATTCAACTCAAGGCCATTTGAATCCAGTGATCCTGTTACAAGTGAATATGCCATATTTGTGTCATCATCTGCCTGTGACTCAATTCTGAGGATGGCCATATAGCTGGACACACCAAGCTCAACTTTATTATTGAGTGATTTATTCATGGCTGTGGCAGCAGTGTTGCACTTAAGGGTCAGCTGTGCATCTTTATACTTGAGCTCTACTACATGCTTCAGGATGTCCTTTTGGGCGTTGGTTTTGGACACAATGTTTAACTCAGAGTTTGCATAGACTCCATGGATCATGTTGTGAACTTGGATGAAAGGTGAGTTGAACTGCAGGGTGGACTCTCCTCTTCCTTCTTTATTTAGTGGACGCAGGTTGTAGCTGTGGGTATAGGAGGTATTTGTATAGAACGGGCCTATTTTCAACAATCCATCCACGATGCCATTTCCTGAGACTTCATCTGAATTCAGAGTGGAAGTTGACTGAGCAGAGTAGTAGAGAGAAGCTTGCAGACCTACTGGACTAGAGGCTTCAATCTTATAGTTGGCTCTTGCATTCAATTTGTTTGTTACTCTTAATGTTTCTAACATACTGAAGCTTATGTCAATGAGGCTATGGCTGAAGGAATTATTCAGAATATACTTGAGACTGTCATCTGCTCTTCCTGACATCATCCCAGTTCCTTGGAGCAGAGAGAAAGAAATATAATAATATAGAAATATAGCAATATAACATATAATCATTATAATGAATATCCATAACAGAGCAGACACAGATGTAAAATAATCTGATGAATGCATGCTTTGCATTCATCAGATTATTTTACATCTGTGTCTGCTCTACTACATCTTATTTAAAGCTTTCACTTCTTTCCAGATAGATGGAGCTCCATAACTAAAAAAATAACGAATATCTACCAGTTATCGGTAACTCAACTATCTGTATCTAAAAAGTTTAAATACAGTGTTCCCTCATTTATCGCGGGGGTTACGTTTCGCAATAGGTGAAATCCGCGAAATAGGATATTTTATTTATTATTATATGTTTAAAGGCTGTAAAAGCCCTCACCACACACTTTCTACACTTTTCTCAAAAGGCATTAATATTTTCTCACATTTCTTTCTTGTTTAAACACTCTCAAAGTTCAAACCTTTGTAGATTTATAAGATGTAACAAATATGGCAAGCTGAACACATTTGGTACTGTACAGGACACACGGCACGGAGGAGATTGATTGACAATGATCTACCATCCCTTAGCCAATCAGGACGCAGAACACAATGCGCATTCATACGCTGTGGTATGCAAAATTGCACTGAAAAATCCGCGAAACAGCGAGGCCGCAAAAGGTGAACCGCAATATAGCGAGGGAACACTGTACATCTTTAAAATCTTAATAGTAATGGCACTGAATTAATATAAGATAACCCCACACCATTATTTATAAACTACTGACGCTTTAGGAAAGTATTTACCTTCAAGCTTGTATGACAGTAGACTGAATGGTGATTGGGCCATGGCCTTGTACTGTGCAATGTAGTTGGGTACATCGACAGTATTGTTGCCCCCAGAGATAGTGCCTTCCCAGCTGTAGAAGTTGCTGTTGATCTTGGTTGATATTTCAGCCAGACCGAGAAGGGGGACAGTGAAATCCAAGGTAGGCGGTATAGTGAATGATAGCAGTCGATAATTTTTGGCAGGGATATATAGGCCTATCTCTGGCAAATCTATAAGGGGGAAAGACAGAGTAGTTGGAATGTTCAGTTCTTCTGACTTTTTTCCTCCATGGGGAAGAGGAAGTGAGATGGCCATCCTATTCTTGTTGAACTGGTATCGGAACAAACTGTCACTGTTGAGGTAAAAAAAAAAAAAGCAAAATGTATGATTCCATTATTGATTCTTATGTCTGAAACTACATTAACAAACTCTTTAGAGGAATAATCAAAAGACAAGTAGCCTTATGTCTCTATCAACACTTACGACTGCAGAAAGACTTTCTCAGGGAGGCCTGGTAAGGTGAGATCTGAGATGCTCCTCTTATTTCGCAGGTTTGTCAGAAAGGGTATACGTGCTGTCAGTTTATCCACCCATATATTAGCTGCCTTCAGGGTGACATCAAAATGAATTACATTTCACTTCAAACTGTAAATGTCAAAAGCACTTTGATATTGTGCATGTGTTATCTAAATTTGATGGTCACTGCACAATGACTTCAGAAATTCTGGCAATTAATGTCACTGGTTATTTAGGCTAATTTTGTGTACCAAATTAGCTGAAACAAACAGCAACTACATTCATTTTACAAATCAAAATGTATGCTTAAAGATAGCGAGGACAGCAATATATGTTTAAAAACTGTATAAAGTATTCAGAGGAATCTGCATGGTGTAATAAATTTAAATAAAGTCAAATGGAGCTGAAGGCTTTAAACCTGTACCGCTGACCTGTACAGCCCATCCTTCATCTCTGCTAGGCTAGAAGCATGGGGGTACATTAGAAGCTACTAGCATAACATAACACATACACCCCTGGATCACTGACTGAAAGTGTTTACAAGTAAAATGTAAACAAGTTACAAGTAAAAATTGATTAATGACAAAGACAATCAATTTCTTGTTCTGCCGCATTGATTTTGATCCTTTTTTCTTTAAACTTTCCACTGTGAGTCCAGAGATGTTATAGGAGTGCATTTCTTTTTTTAAAGTATTTTTTTGGTGGGTTACACCCTTTATTGGTTTTTTTGCAGATAGGACAGTGAAAGATAGACAGGAAAGATGGGAGAGAGAAAAGGGGAAGATATGCAGCAAAGGGACCCCAGCCGGGGTCCACTGCACCAAGGCATCAAGGCCTCTAGACATGTGTGCACACGCTCTACCCCTGAGCCACCCACGCCCTGTAGGAATGCATTTCTCAATAAATTAAACGACCAAATGATGGCACTGTCTGCACTAAAACTAGAGCTAATTGTTAACCAGAATACTTTAGTTATTGAAATATCACTTTAAATAACAATCAGATAGAAAGACCACTTGAACTGGAAATGTAAGCTTAATTTGGCAATTATTATGATTTCAAAACCTACTTCAATCCCTTTGGTGACTATGTGACGCAGTTTCATGTCCGTCTTTGCCACTTTCTGATCCAGGATATGGTCAATGAGCTGCTGCAGCCGCTGCTGATGATCATCTACATTTGGAATCAGTTTCTGAATATCTGAATTCATGTCCGATTTCAGTTCCAGTTCAAACTTGTCATCATCTGTAAAGAGTAAGACCATATCCACACATTAATATACGTTTTAACATGTCCTCTGTGTTGATGATGTGAATAATAAGTTACCATATTTGAGGGAAGCTTTGTGTTGGCAGGATGTCTCAGGGAGGGTGATAACTGTCTCTAAGTCCATGAGAAAATTGTCATCCTTTTTCAGAGTTGCAGTGACAGAAGCTTCAGTTTTCAGAGCGGGAATGACCATCTGCAGTTGCAGCATGGCATCTTTCATCATGTGCAGTCTACATGCAAAACAGGGGAAAGTAGATGGCATTTTGCATTTCCCAGGATGTTTCTCATATTCTCAATACATGCTAAAAGAAAGTCTCAAAAAGCAGGCATGACATCTACATCTTTAAGGTTTGTAGAGCTAAGTATGATGTACCTTGTGTGTCCAGCTAGAGTCAGCTGTGGAAGGTTCCTGTTGGTGACATCAATGGTAATTCCTCGCATCTTCTTTCCTTTAGCAACACTTTCAGTTACAGCCAGCTTGATGCCCGCTTCCACATCATAGTCAGGAATAACAACCTCAGTGGTAAGAGTGTTCTTACTGAGGTTGTATTTCAAAGATGCAGTGGTCTCTGTCGAATCATCACCTAGTAATATAAATATGAATATAATATTTAAAAATAATAAATGTATGAATGAAAGTCTCTCAGTATTTGTCTCCTAAAGAACTGATGTCTTCAAGCTCTATAAAGACAGGTGCCAACACAAATGTCAAAAGTGATGGTGGTAATATGTACTTAATATACTTAATATACTTGTTTTCAAAAAGCTTTCTATCATATCTATGTATGACATGGTATGTTTTAAGTAAAGGAAGGCTGTCAAGGTATTAAGGTATTAAATTCAGCATTGACCATTTCCATCATGTGCAGCCATGTCCCTCCCAAGCCTGTTCACATTAGTAGAATTTTCAAGATAAAGAACTTTTTAAAAACAGACCATTAAAAAGCTAAAAAAAAAAAATATCCATCCATCCATCCATCCATCCATTTTCTAACCCGCTTTATCCTGCACTCAGGGTCATGGGGGTGCTGGAGCCTATCCCAGCTCTCTTAGGGCGAAGGCGGGGTTACACCCTGGACTGGTCGCCAGTCAGTTGCAGGGCAATAAAAAAAAAAAAAAAAACTAAATAATGTTATCACAATGTATATAACTTTAAACAATATAAATACAGGACAAAATATATCTTTAAAAATAAGCCTAACTGATGTTTTTCAAGTGCATTACTTTATAACAGTATTCAGTTATTTACTATTATAGGTAATCACTATTATATTCTCCACTTACCACTGTCTTAGTTTCTTAGTCTCTCTCTCTCTCTTTTCACTTCCAGACAGATAACTGACTTCCATTCAAACTTTGGGAATGTACCCAAATCAGCAGGGACTTACATATAGTGTACCTTTTAATGGACTTACCCTATTTGTTAATGTAACAGGTAAAACAGTTTTCTTTCATTTTCTTTATTAGATAGAAGCAAATGTTTCTTCACCTGTGTCCATGGTTCTGTCTTCTTGTGTGTGTACACTCAGTGAAATGAAATATAAGCTACAACAATGAAGGTATAACTTAAATATTTATTCCTCTGTGTCTGTAAGGCAAATGTAACAAAAATGCCCAAATGGTTGTGTGTTTACCTGTACTCTTACAATGATACCAATTAAGTACAATACCAAAGGTTTTTTTAAATACACTATCTGTGACTGTATGTATAAAAAGTGTATGTACACTTAACCTAGCTTATGTGGCATGGTTTAGTGCAGGCAAGTCTGTATTCTAGGTCTGCTCTTGGTTACTAGCTGAAACTATACACTGTATGTATCTATGTACTGTTTAATATTGAATAAGTGTGAAAGGGAAGAAACTGAGATGGAAGGAGGTGGTCATAGTTTCCAGAAAGAGGCCAGGGAAAGATGCAAGCGAACCAATGAACTGTTAATCAACTTCCTGAACATTGCACATATTTAAATGATGAAATGGTAATTGATTTAAGAAAGTATGAGGTCAACAATGCAGCAAAGATTATAATCTTTGAACATGTGTAATTTGTAAGTACATAGTAAAAGATAATTATTTGCAGAAGATTTCACTGTGGAAAAGAGGGAGTTTGAGTCATATAATAACAATAAAATTGAGAGAAGAAAAAATAGATAATATTCTTCTCTAGAAAGAAAGAGAAAATACTCATTTGAAAGTTATTTCAAATTTTGACAACAGATTAATATGGAGGGAAATTAAAAACATTGTGACAGCAGAAGTGTGGAGGAAATCATGAAGATTGAAAATGTTTACAATGAATACACACAAACAGGGTGTCTACCTTCTGTCTTCAGGGTTAGCTTCAGAGACTGCACTTTATGACGACCCTTTTTACCCTCTCTGAGAGTTTCATCAGTGATGGTGGCAGTGTATTCTGAAATTTCCCCAGTGGGCTGGATTTCAACTGCAAACCTGAGAAAATACAAATAACATTGGCCCTCTATTCAAATCTTTTATCTCTCTAGTTACTTCAAATCATCACAGATTTAATTTACAATAAGGTAATGAAAATATTACGCAACCACACTAATAGATAAATAGATCATAAATAAATTCATTTAAATTAGAATAAAGCTATTTTAATTAGCTACCCAAATAGAAACTATTTAATAATGAAAAAGAAATGGATTTCCGACTTTCTAATGTGGCTTCCTCTTACCTGCTTTCTCCAGTTAGGGGGTAATTTGGGGCCTGTGCCATTGAAGTAGCACTTGAGTAACGCAATATTGTGCAGACCTTCAGACCACTGAATAGTGGTTGGCAGTCATTTGAGTCAGTTTGGTCCTCCACCAGGGATGGCACAATTTTTATTTGACCAGAGGACACTGACAGCAGCTTGTTGCTGTGTTTCAAAAAAGAGAGAATTATTAAGAAGCAAGGGAGAATAACTGCTTAAAAAGTTTTGTGCTTGATGATAGGTAACACTGACCTAATGCTGAGGACTTGAGTGTTTGACTTAGGAGCAGGGATAGATAGTGTCATCTGGTTTCTGTTCATGGTGACCTTAGCATTGAGGGAACTTTCATGGTACATATTAGTGTGCATTGCTAGCCCAGCCTCCACATATTCTGGAATGTGGACACCCATTTGAGTGATGAATTCTAGCCCAACTGAAGGCATGAAGGAAAAGTCAGTCTGTAAGTTGAAGAACACAACAGAATAGCTTTGAATACAAATTCATCAAACAAAGAAATATTTTATGTTTTGTATTTTCATTTTTCTTTCTTCCCTTCTTTCTTTCTTTCTTAAAATTACATTAAAATGAGTACCGTATTATTTGGACCAGAAGGCGCGCCGGATTATAAGGTGCACCGTCTATGCAATATCAATGAGCGGTCTATTTTCATACATAAAGTGCACCAGACTATAAGGCGCATTACACACAGTACGTATCACTCCGTGAGGCTCCTGACTACGGTGGCCGTAATGCTCCAACAATCCATCAGCAGCGCAGCTTCGTAGCTTACCAAAGTCGTACTAAAACATTTTGACAGATTTTTGAGTGCTGTGTACCACATAAAGTCGGTTCGAGGTCAGTAAGCACTTCATTCAAGAATTCATACATAAGGCGCACCAGATTAAAAAGGTGCACTGTCAATTTTTGAGAAAATTTAAGGATTTTAAGTGCGCCTTATAGTTAAAATATGGTACTTACAATCTCTGTCATGCAGATGAGAAATCAACAAGCAAGACCCTGTGCTGTTGGTTCCTACAAGCTGGCAAACTGTATCTTTCACTCAATAACCCCACTGCTCAAGGCTTTACTAGTTTACTTGACTTTACATTTGAACTAAGATGAGGAGAAGCAAACATACCATTATGTTAGCACGTGAATGAGTTAGGCCTCCTTTGGCACCAGGTGCAAACACACCAGCCAGGGAGAACTTTAGAGGGAAGCCAGAGGCAGTGGGAAGACAGAAGGCATTCTCCAGGAAGATGTAGTGGGCAAAGACTTCATTTTCAGTACTAGATGTCAATGAAAAAAATACCTTTTGGAAAGAAGAAGAATAGGTTGTATTTTACTTGCAGTTAAGTTGAAAATCATAACTAGTGACTTTATAGAAGTCCACTATGGACTTATGAAACTCAATCAAATCATTAACAATCTAATCGGCCTGTCTGCCTTTTTTGCTCAGAATGTTTGATGGATTGCTGTCATATTTTTTGTATGGTCCCCAAATGACTTTATGATGCCCTGGCTATTCCTTAAGTACCATGCTGGGGTCAAAAATTTGTCCACTGTTTAGTATACTAACATACCAAGCTCTTTAACAAAGTAAACATTATCTACATAAGAATGTTAGCACTGTTATGTTAGCATGCTTGCATTAGCATTCTATGTTGTAGCGACCCTGTAGTAATGTTCATGTGTGTTCATGAATAATGTTCATTGTTATATCTGTTCAGGTGTTTCATGGTTGCAGTCTAGTATTGAATGTGTATGTGTGGATGAGGTGGTGGGGCAAGTCTGTGGAAAATGTGAGTCTGTGAGCGTGCGTGTGTGTGAGAGTGTGTGTGTGCGTGGAGAGAGAGGAGACTGCGAGTGGGAGCCAGCACTTTTCTAGTTGTGGAGTTATTCTTTTTGGCGTGGTTACAGCCTACAGTAACTGTTGTTTCTCAATAAAGAGTGTTGAGATATTACATCAGCATCCTTCTTTCATCGTCCTATGTTTAAGGAAGAGTTATCTCAAATCTCAAACAAAAATAGAAAACCTTGTTTGATGAACCTGCAAGAAAGATCGGCATGTGATTGATATGTGTCAGTCCAGTTTTTAGTTGCATAATCAATATTAAAATGGCTTTACTCCTTTTGAAAAAGGAGTGTTCTTTCACATCTTTGAGAAATTTGTCTTTCTGGGAGTGTTATGGTATATGTTTTTTCCCTCTTGTAAATGTAATGTGAGGAAACATTCGTACCTTCATAGGTAAAATCCTAATGAAAAAATGGTAGTACATTGATAGAGCATCAGCCATCTTTCTCATGTCACTGGTCTTCATGTACCCTATCTCATTTCCCAGAAGCCGCAGATAGGCAATGGCTTCAGGGGGTGGAGAAAAACGCACATCATCCATGAGCTTCTGGACACTGTTCATGATATCTTTGAGAAGGTCCTGAGGGATCTGGGGAAATATTAAAAGTCTATATTAGTTTCTGCCTATGCATACAGAAAAAAAAGCTTCCATACAAGTAAAATCTAGTTTTTGAAGTTAGACAGGCAGGGTTTAATCATGTCATAATCTAGACAAGCACAATATATATGATGTTTTCAAAAGTTATCTCACCTGTCTCTTCATTCTGTCTCTGTCAGGAGAAATTCTGTTCAAAACCTCTTCGAGCATCTGGGCTTTGCCACCTAGCCAGTACGTGACTTTGGAGATGGAGTCAGGAAAGAAACCTGTTTCTCCAAATAGAGCATCAATTGTTGGTTCAAATCCTGCTCCCTCAATACCAACCTGGAATGAGTGGAATTATAATATGTGAAAAACTTTACAACGGTAATTTGTGTGTTCATTACATATAGTTACAATGCATTTGAAAACATACCTCAAAGACGTCATAGTTGTAGTCAAAAACTTTTAGAGTGGTCTCCAGCATCACCTCCTTAGGTAAGGTGTTAGTGGCATCAAAGATGATGTTGCTCTGTACTGAGCCCAAGGGAGAGTCTGTTTTGTAGTTGCGTGACATACCATCAAACACCTTGTTTGTCTGTGATAGCTGGTCTTTCAAAGCCAAGTCAATGAGCTCCTTGATTCTTTAAAATAAGAAGAAAAACAAGGTGGTTTGAGTAAGATGACGCAGTGCCAAAATGATACATTTCTTTTTTTTCCTCAAATGAAATAGATGTAAGTAAAAAGGTGTAGTTTCTTAGATGTTGATGATGTGAAGACGATGAAGAAGGCTCCACTGACACTGTCTTACTTATATATAAAAAGGGTTTATTACAAAAAGGTACAGCATCAAAACAAGCATCGTGATTGCCTGTGAGAGGGACCAGGCCAATATCTCTCCCCTCTCGACCACCTCTTTGCTAAGGTTTATATAGTGCAGTTGTTTATCGCCTAAAACTGCTCCACATCAGATGGTCATCAGTATAAAGGTACATAGGTTGTTTAACTATGTCCATTCTTTAAGAAATCTATATCTTACATGTGGCATGTTCATAGGTCATTGAATGTATAGCACATCATACACTACAAAGGTTTGTGTCTCTATGTTTCAAAGAGGCAAATAAAGAGACACTAACCAAAACTGCAATATTTGCAAAAGAAACCCATAATTCTAAGATCTTATGAACTTATAAAACTGCTATTGCTAACTGGCAAGCAAGACCTTGGCCATGTCCTATAGAAAAATTAGCATTAACCCAGGGTCGGCTCTTGGCATAGGCCGTATAGGTTGTCACCTAGAGTGCCACCTGCTTGAGAGGGCACTGCTAAAAGCCCTCAGAAAAAAACAAAAAAAACTCCCAATATATAAAATAAATAAATAACAGTAATAATTTGCATCCTGATTCCCTGCCCTTTCCTGGTGCTCCGCCTAAAAAAAAAAAAAAAATCTGTGCAGGGTTGGGGCACCAAACCATAATTTTTCCTTGGGCACGAAAATAGCTCTGCATTCACCTAGGTGTTAGGTGGTTAGCATACATGAGTATACAATTATAAATAACATTAACCTCTATGAAAACTATTCATTGTAGATGTAACAACTTGCTAATATTATTGCTGGCTGATTACTCACTGGTGTGTTTGCAGCTCATCGGAGTTGTAGATGTTGCCCAGGTGGGAGACCACAAAGCTCTTGAGCTGCTCATCTCTCACATTCTTCAAATTATTTACAATGTCTCTAACCAGGGCTTGGTCTGGTTTTTTCATCAGAATCAGGTAGGCTGCTATACGTTTTTCAACAGGGCTACGGCCATCCTGGTACACCTCCATCAGAACATTTCTGACCTGTGGTTGATCAAATAATAAATTACCACACTGGCTGGTTGTAGCCACTGCTGAGGCCATGCAAGAACTGCAGAGGATTCCAATATGATGATATGACAAAGTGCATGCTATGAATTTTCAAATATTAAACTAAAATGTAATGTGTGTGTGGCATGTTAATGTACCTCATCTTTGATATCCATCAACCTAAGGGCCTGTATAGCTGCCTTTTGGTTTGACAATGGAATATCTGTTTTCTTAGCACATCGCATAATAGAGGAAATCAGGCCAGGATTGACAGCTTGCATTGCTTGGCCCATGATGCCAACAACCTGGATATAGGAAAAAGTATTAAAATTTAGAGCACTGTGCCCCTCCGCTAGATTCCCTCCAGAAACAATCCAGAAATTCAGCAATTTAAATTCTTTAATGATGATCAGTACCTTCAGTACAAGGAAGGACATCTCTTCAGGGTCAGCAGGAAAATCAGAATCAGAATCAATATTTCCATGGCAATCATTCAAGAGTGTTTCCATGAAATCTGACACATCTTTGACCACTGGAGTAACCTCCCCATTATGGAACCTGCGAACCAGAGACAGAGAAAATGTGATCAGATATTTTGGGATAGCAGTAGCTTAGTGCAAAGGGAGTAAGTACTGGGAGTCTGAATTGTTCATCTACAATTTTATGTAGTGGTAATATTTGGTGTCTGCACATGAAGAAATCTGTGGTGGACTGTTACAGTGTGTGATTGCCATTTCCTCGTCAATCACCCTAGTCACTGATTGTTTTGTCTGCTGTTATCTGACAACAGTTTTGCAGCATTCGAGCCTGCAGGTACAGCTTCATCCTTAAGGCAGTAAGACTCCTCTTTTTGCAGAACTCCCATCATCATCTGCATTCTCTTTTATATATTATATTGTATCCCTGTATAGTTAGAGTGGGGCCTTAATTTAGGAGTTTAATTTTTTCCTTGACAGAGCTTGTAACTCAAATTAATCCATTCAAATTAATTGAAAAAACATTTATCCGTTGGGGACCCACAAAAAACGCCACTTTTTTTTTGTTAAATGTTTTTGAATAAGAAAAATGTACTTATTAATAAAGAAGAATATTTTCAATTTTGATATTTTTATAATTTATTTCTTCTATTTAGTGCACACCATCCACTTCCTCTTCTTCTCAAATAGGGGGTATCTGAAGCTTGCTCATAATCTAGATTTTAATCTTGAAAAATTCAAAAGTTGGGACGCTCGTAAGTCAAAGTACCACTGTATATTCATTTAATTATATTATTGTTTGTATAATTTATATTTTAGGCCTATATTTTATTACATACACTTACATAACCCTATTAGTTATTATTAGTTTGATGTCTATTTTATGCTTGAGTGGACTCTTGTAAATATTTTTGAGCATTGTTTTTAGGGAGCATGAGATTTAAGAATTTCATTGACAATCATTGCTTGATGTAAATTGTTGCATATATGACAATAAAGACTGAAGACCAAATAAGAACAGTATTGTGGGTGACATGAAGGAAAAAACTGAATAAATCAAGGAGAAACTCGAAAGAGAGACTCAAGCAGAGTCTCTCAAACTGCTAGGGCCCTGTAATCACAGCAGCAGGTTTTACAGAGCCATCTCTGTGCCATCTGTGTGCATG